>JAPYZC010000576.1:0-47301 GCA_030522665.1 Ichneumoninae sp. A BG-2022a | reverse complement strand
GGAGCTCTTTCTACAATTTGATATTAATTACAACGCTCGTTAAGGACTTACAAACTGAAAGTTTAAAATTCTAAAGGAAAAAAAAATTCTGACTATTTTCTGACTATTTTATGTGACGGACATTTATGCCCACTAGGGTGTTTAAAAAAAGGCATTTTAAAAAATTTTCCACCTTTTTAAAGTACAAATTTCGATCTCAAATTGAACCTCGCGAAAGGCGGTACCTCGGACAAGATCCTAAGCTAACTTAATTGTCAGCGACCGCCTTTCACTGGATTTTTGTATCGATTAAATTATATAGGTCTACAGGGTGGGAGATTGACTCTTTGTAATTTTTTGTATTACAGACAAAAAAACTTGGCTTTTTAAATTCGTGTATAGAAAACTGTAAAAATGTTCGGTAGGATGGATATGTTGAAAAAAAATTCTTTCCACCTCCCAAAAGTATGGATTTTAATCTGTCATTTAGCGTAGCGAACGGCAGGTGTAAGCAAAAAATCTTAAGAGATGCCACATTCGTCGTTTGCACCCAAAAAGAAAGAAGTTGTCGCATTTTTTTGTATAAACGTTGAATGCGGCCCCTTTTAGGATTTTTTACTTGGGCCCGTCTTTCGCGAGATTCAATTTGAGATTGAAATCTATCCTTTCGGAGAGTCGAAAGAATTTTTATCAACAGATTCACACTACTGGACATTTTTAGAGTGTCCTATATACAAATTTAAAAAAATAATAATTAAAGAATATGTATTTTGGGTTCACATAAAAAATAGCAAAAAGTTAATCTCCCACCTCGTAGAAGTATATATTTCGATCTAAAAAAAAATCGCGCGAAAGGCGGTCGCTGACAATTACGTTTAAAAAATACCGCATTTTTTGGGTATAAACGTCGAATGCGGCACTTCGTAGAATTTTTTGCTAGGAACCGCCTTTCGTGGGGTTTAATTCGAGATCGAAATCTATACGTTAAAAACGTGGGAGGAAATTGTTTTTAAATCTTCTTTTTGGGAAAAACCCTGATGCACATATGAACTATTTAGACGTCAATAGCCGCGTCTTCGGTCTGGTTGACGCAATTCTGATAATGTGGCAAGAACAGGGCGTCGCGCCATTCGCTGGATGTCCCATCGAGTAAATTATTCACGCGAGCGAATTATTGCTTAGAGTGGGTTTTCCACGCATTTCGGCCAACAAGCGTGTTACATTTTTTGTATCGCTAAAAAAATCCTATAATCAAACGTCGTTAATTGCCAATTTTTATTGGTAATTAAGAATCAACTCATTGCAGTGACACAATAAAGATATTTTAAATATATTTTTTTACATTTAACATATACGTACTACTGACAGAACGGCAATGGGTGACATTTAGAAACAACACTCACGAATTTCTCGTGTTTTTTTGTTTTCTCTAAAAAGCCGTTTATTTGTCGCGTACAGGCTCGACGTACAGACAGAGACAAGGCTTTGTTCGCGTGGCAACAGTAGTGTGACGTTTTACCACCACCGACGTACCATTATTTTTTCTTTTTTTTTTCAGTAAAATACGATCATAGGTAATTCAATACAATTTCGAACAAAATAACAAAACAAATTAATATACATATTTTTTTAATCCATGAGACGGGGGCAGTTTCTTGTCCGCAGACATTTACGGGGAGATCTCGTGTGTTACATGCACAGTTACAAAATATCTATTACATCGATGGCATACTTATTCGCGAGGATGTTTGTAGGTTTATATTTACGTTGATGCCTTACGGGCTAAAAATCGTCTTCATTTATCTCGGTAACGCTGCATATACACATATATATATCAATATATAAAATATATATGCAGTACCTATAAAGATAACGTTACAGGATCAGCGCGTTTGAATTTACCAGTGGCCGTGACCGCCGTATCCGTGGCCGAAGCCGGCGTGAACCGCCGCACCGTGACCGGCGCCGTGAGCGGTGATCTTTCCCGATGGTCCCGCGATGACGACGGAACCGGCGTGTGGACCGGAAACGGCGGCGCCCCCTGCATGGGGACCAGCGACGACAGCGCCGTGGCTCGCCGGACCAGCGAGAATCGCGCCGTGGGCGGCGGGACCGGCGAGAACCGCACCGTGGGAGGCGGGACCACCGATTACGACACCGTGACCTGCTCCGAGTCCGTGTCCAGCGAGTCCGTAGCCTGAACAATGAAGGTTTGCAACAATAATTACACCGTTAGCGCTGCATCGCGCAATTAGTCTCCTTCGTCGCATAATGCGTCGTTAACGTTCGAGCAAAGTTTCGACGTCACCGGGAGGCGCGACCCCATTGAGAATTCTTAAACGGGTTTCGTCATTGGTCGGGAGGCGACATCGGTCGTTGACTCCGAATCGGAACGTGGATACCGATTCCAAAAAATCGGGCTCTCGACAAATTTTCCCATAGAATTTCGCGATCGGAAGCCGAGGAAAAAAGGATAGTGTTTCCCACTATGTCGAATAGTTTCCAGGGGGAACGTCTACGTTGGATAAAAGTGGTGAATATGGCCCACCTCGATTAACACGTAAATCAATGATACATGGACCAGGTCATATTCCCCACTTTTACCCTAGATAGTTCAGGGTGGCCATGGTCAGGGAAAATCGGGAAACCGGGAAAAGTCAGGGAATTTCAAAGTTGGTCAGGAAAAAAGTAAATTGTCGCTGGAATATATAAGAAGTACATAAACAGGAACCTTAAAAAATTGGTAACATTTTGAAAAAAAAGTAGTATCAAATATTAATACCAACAATTAGGCATTTTCATTTCCACAATTAATTTTTTTTTCAATACAGGTCGTCCGAGGTTTGATCAAGGAAATTTTTTTATTGGTCGGTGAAAAGTCAGGGATTTTTTTCCGTGGAAAAACGGCCACCACGTAGTTTCTGATAGTGCATATCAGATTCAATTGGTCAAACCATAATTTGGGTTGTAACCATGATTTTTTGGCATAGTCGTAACTGTAAACTATAGACGTTCCCCATGGGAACTATTTTTTATGGTCAAAAGTTAGTATCGTTGCTTTAACAATGTCATTTTTTTCGCAGTGTAGACAGTACTAAATAATTTCGTAAAATCGGAATACGAAGTTTCGTAAAAATAATGTCAAATAAGTGACAAGCTCGTTTGTTCAGGCCCGAATATACAAACATGTCCTCTTATTTGGCGTGTTATTGACAATTTTAATTTGCACTTTTGTTCGTAAAACTGGAAGACTAGGATGGAGCGATCGGGAACTTAATAAATAAAAAATTGTGAACATTTGGGAACAACAGGTTGTAAAAAGTACAAGCTCCTTTTACTGTGCAGGGTCCGGAAGGGCCTTTTCGGGACCTTATCAGGCCCCAGTCTAGCGCTCGAAAAATTCTCCTCGGGAATCCGCGATGTCCAAAACTTCAATGGTCTCCTTTCCATGAATTTCGAAAGAGGGAAAATTTGCCTGAAGCGTTTATGCTAGGAACTTACCAGCACCGAAGCCCACTCCGGCGTAACCAGCGTGGCCTCCGTAAGCTCCTCCGTAACCGGCGAGACCTCCGCCGTATCCTCTGGCGTAAGCTCCGTTGTAAGCACCGTCGTAAGCACCGTCGTAGCCCTCCACGTGAGCGGGACCGGCGACCGATGCGGTAACGACGGCGGGACCGGCGACGGCACCGGACACGTGAACCGGTCCAGCGACGGAGCCGGACAAGCGGGATGGTCCGATGACCGGACCAGCCAGAGCTGAACCACCGACGTGGGGACCAGCTACGCTCGCTGGTCCAAGAGCGGGACCGGCCAGGGCAACGCCGTGGGCACCGTAAGCTCCGTGGCCGTAAGCCCCGACACCGAGACCGTAAGCTCCGTGGCCTCCTCCGTAAGCTCCGTAAGCTCCGTGACCACCGTAACCGGCACCCCAAACCGCTCCGCGACGTTCGCGTCCCGGATCTCCAGCCACCACTCCAAAAACAGCCAATGCTACGATCTGTGAACACATTTGATGGAGCCACATAATTTTGTCGAAACTACAGCCGGCCGAAAGTCAGGGGTTCGAATGCACTTTATCCGAGTATCGTCAAATTTCCGAAACTTTATCATTCCGAATCTTCATCTGGGCGAATGTTACTCTTCGGTAATAGTAATTGACCGAACGTTATTCCTCCGAATCGCCATTTCACCGAACGTAATTTTTGCGAATACTAATTTCACCGAACGTCATTTTTCCGAATACTAATTTCACCGAACGTCATTTCTCCGAATCGTTAAATTTTCAAACGTCCAGTCGCCGAATCACCATTTATCCGAAAAGTAATTGGTCCGAAAAGTAATTTGTCCGAAAAGTAATTTTTGTCCGAAAAGTAATTTGTCCGAAAAGTAATTTGTTCGAAAAGTAATTTGTCCGAAAAGTAATTTGTCCGAAAAGTAATTTGTCCGAAAAGTAATTTTTCCGAAAAGTAATTTATCCGAAAAGTAATTTATCCGAAAAGTAATTTATCCGAAAAGTAATTTATCCGAAATGTAATTTATATTCACTAGACTAGACTAGACATGACTGGACAAGTTATATTATTTAGTTTCATGATTCGTTTGATTGACGATTCGGACCAATGACTGTTCGGGAGAATGGCCATTAGGCCGAATGACTATTCGGAAAAATGCCATTCGATTAGATGACGATTCGAAGGAATAACGCTCGGCCAAACGAACATTCGGAATAATAATGTATCGGCAATTTGTCGATTCGGATAAAATGCTTTCCCATGACTTTCGGCCAAACGACGATTCGCCCGGTTGTAGTTTCCCCAAAATGTGGTTCCATGTCATTGATTGTTGCTTTTCATTCTTGTATCAAGATCGGTAAGGAAACGCAATTATTTTGCGCTAGTCGAACACTTCTGTCGCACAAAAACTGTATCGATCGCGATGAAATACTATTTTTTTTCGACATTATCGTAGAACAGAGGTGAAGCCTAAGTTACTGAATCCGCACTCGTTCGTCGTTTGCTCTCTTCGCCGTTAATCGTACTTACAAAAGCCTTCATCTCGCCGATCGTCGGTTGCTGAGTGTGCCAACGAAAGCGACCGTCCGACCTTATATACCTTAGATCTCGAGGATCGCGACCGCGCCCCCGCGCTAATCCCTTCAAATCATATCCGCTGATGGGAGCTGTTCACCCATTGCGCAAGAAGGTCAACGACGCCACGCCCAACAGAATGCGCGGGGCACCGCGATCTTTGCCCCCCTTCGGTCTCCATCCGTCCTTCGTCTTCGGGGTGCAATTCAAGGAGTTTCCCCGCATGTTCGCTTATTCGGATCGCGCCGATCCTCACCCCTTGCGCACGTGAGATTCCGGAACTGCAACCGGACTCTCCGCGATCCACGTGCTGAGCAATCAGAGAGGCTGGCGGGAGGAGGTCGAATGTAGGTGATACCGAAGAATCAATCAACCGGGTAACAACGGGCGTTTTGCCAATCTTGACGATGAAGCAATTTTTTGTAATGGTCAGTGCACTGTAATTTTCGAGTACGTGGTCGACGTCGAGAACCATGAAAATCGCGGAGAATCATTCACCTCATGGCCTGGTGGTTTTTTTTAAATTTGTTTTGTATTTTGATGTAATCGAAACAGATTGGGCGAACAGTGCGATGGATCACTGTAGAACTGCAGACTATGAGAGCGGAACATTTATATGGCGGGTTTTGTATATGGGGCGTATCATTTCGACCTGGGTGTAACCCTTCTCATCTCCGATCGGGCCGGCGATTTTTTATATTACTCAACTAAGTCAAAAGCACTCAGATTTTGTTGGAATAGTTTGTAATTATTTATTATTACAAATATGAACTTATTGATCGCTGCAATTTAAAAGTCTGAAAAAATGCTTAATATTTTTGTGTCATGTATAAAAAATTTTAAGATTTCTGCCGGCGTGGGCAATCGTCACTTTCTATTTTTTTCAAAAGTTTTTCGAAAAAGAACAATGAAAAAAAAATAGAAGAAAAAATCAGTGGATTATCGGGTGACCATTTTTATACGCGACACTGCATTTTTGAGAATTTTTTCACATTTTTCCAAAGACTTAAAAGAAACAAAAAAAACTCTGCGAAAGAATCTGAAAAAAACATTCCAATAAATACTGTGTTGCATATAAAAATGGTCAAACCCATAATCGGCTGATTTCTCTTCTAATTTTGTTCGACGTTTTTTTTGTTTTAATTGAAGGTGAAGTCGACCCACTCCGGCTGAAACCTTCTACATCAAGTTTTTCGAGAATTCAGATTATTAAATTGTGACGATCAATAAGTTCAGTTTTTTAATCATAAATAATTATAAACAATTGAAAAAAAATCTAATAAAAAATCCGACTGCTTTTGATAGTTGCTTCAGTCATCCTAAAAAATCGCCGTGCCAATCCGAGGTGTGTGGGGTTAGACCCAGGTGGAAATGGTACGGAATGTCCCATACACGAATATGTAATTTTTTATTTCTCAACTCGACGTCAGAAGCCACTGTTTCTTGATATTACACGATATTCTTCACTCCCGTGATCCAACTACGCAGGGTGTTCGCAATCCCGTAGGCGTACAACTCGCGTATAATCGCCCGCGCGATCATTGGCAATTCATTTGCCGGACTTGGAAGTGTTCACACGATCCTCATCTCCCAACACAACGGTTGGAACGGCCTCGTGGAGCAATACGGTTCACCGTGGTGGTAAAACGCTTCCAAGAAGTGGAGGAATATCGGCTCCGTAACGCAGACATCGAATGATGAGACCTAAAGATCCGAGTGAAAGAGTGCAGACAGGTAAATCGGGTGTGTACGGGGCATTCCACGGTAAATCACACGGACTCAAATCGGAGCGACTTCAAATGAGCTGCGATTTTTTTTCTTATTGTTATTTTCACTAAAATAGGATCCGTGATTTTTTCAGATTCTTATTTCATTCGGACTTTGTTAAAAAAAAAGTGTCTAAAAAATTCTAACGCTCACAAAAAAAATGCTATCAACACATATGACCATATAATTTTTATCGTCGTGAAACGTTGTGTAATATAAAAATACTAAGAATATTATCGTTAGTCATAAAGAGTGTTTTTATCGAGTTTTAAGGAAAAAATTTGAAGAATCTCTGAGTATGGCCTCTCCAATTTTTCCGAAAAAGATCACGAAACTTGTTAATTGACAATCAGGAAATTTAAGCCTGGAGCGACGATGGAGAAATAATAATTTCACATAGCAAAAAAAAAAAAAAGAAATGCGATGTGCATTTTATGTGTTCTTAATTAACTTACTATCAAGCTAATTTCTGATGATTAATGAAGTCGAGTTAAGTGATTGACGAAAGTTTTGCAGGTACGTAAATGGACAGTTATTTAAATGGAACAGGGAAATAAATGTTCATATTGTTCAAACTCTCATTTTATTGTTTAAGATGTCTCGAAACGTAAAATTAAATGAATAAATTTTCAAATGTATTATTAATATTTTAATAATCTCTCTGAATTCGAAAATAAAAATCTGAAAAAATCACTGATCCTTCTTTTAGTGAAAGCACCAATAAAAAAAATCGCAGCTCATTTGCAGTCGCTCCGGTTTGAGTCCGTGTGATTTACCGTGGAAAGCCCCATACGTATGTGTTCGCTATGCCGCGATACAAGTATCTCAAAAGTGCCGGAGATGGTGAGAAAAAAAAGAGCAAAATAGTATTGGCGAAACGAGGGCTGGAGAGCAGCAATGGCGCACTTTGCTACGACCGTTTCCTTCGCTCTGCAATTAGCGCGATCACCCTGTAGAACCGGCCGACTGGATGGCTCACGAGATCGTTCGGGGCACTTTTCTCCGCGGCTTCGAGTCGCGAACTCAACCTTTAAGACACTGAAAGTTACGAAATACCTATATACACAATATCTGAGCAGTCCTGTTCCTCCGCCAACCGATCCAGGTTGGTCCATCGTCGCTCCAGTTCGCTCGCTGAGCGACGAAAGTTTATTTCACTCTCATCCTTCGGTCCTCGATCAGCGAAGTGCCTGGTAATGAGGCCGGTAGTCAAATCGCCTCGACGATTTGCGGAATGATTCGAAATTTGCACGCGTCCGGCTTGCGCTGGAAATATTCGAAGTAAAGGTTGACGTATGAGCGATGAAAACATGCGATGTGTGCGAGCGTCAGTGAACTTTGCATAGCTGACGCGGCTTGCTGACGAAAGCATTTCGAACGCTCGTTATGTAAGGAGTGAACCGATTAACCGCGCCGACTCGACAACGTCTTTTGTTCTCTAGGAACTGAGACATTGAGAATGGAATTCGGAACAACCTTTTCGATGCGTGAGCTAAAATGTCTCCGAGAACGGTACGTTTTCTATAAAAATAGGAAATTAAAATTTGAAGAAATGTCCTTCGCTGTTGCTGTTAAATATTGTTGTATTAATTTGTATTAAAAAATAGGAAATCGGCTAATTCATGCATCAGGGTGTCACCGAATACGGGACAGGAATTAATAACTGGTACATTAAAAAAAGAAATTGGGAACAATATTTTCGGTGCGTGCACAGCTAAAGTATCTCCAAGACCGATACATTTTCTACACTGATAAAAAAGTACAGTTGAATCAACCAAGACTCGGGCAGGGACGTCCAATTAAATATTCAGTTGGTCGAACAAAATATTTTAATGACTCAAAGATATTTCGGTGAAATCACGGAACAAATTGTTGACCTAACAAATTTTTTTTTCGGTACCAACAAAATGTTGCTGCCCGAATCTTAGTTGATTGAACAGCATTTTTTTATCCGTGTATTAAAATAGGAAATAAAAATTTGAAGAGATGTCCTTCGTATTTTTTACACTGTAAAAATTATTGTAAATTTATTGTACTGGAACTTGAAATTTGCTTACATTATTAACATTAATTGAACATTAATATACTTTTTATGTTGTAAAATAAAAATAGCAGATATGAAGATAACAAAACTTTTACCTGAATTTTACAGTGAAATTTTAATTAAAAATAAAAATTTCACTGTAAAATTACAACGCTCTTGTGTTACAAATTTCAGAAACAGTTTATGTACAAAAAGTTCCAATAAAGATAATTATTTTTCAAACAATATTTTTTACAGGGTATTAAAAAAAAACAAGAAATAGAGTGATTCATTCATCCTCAATACGTGACGGGAAATAATAAACAGGAAGTAATAACAGATGCATTCAAGAAGAAATTCGAAACAACCTTTCGGGTGTGTGTCCAGCTAAAATACTTCCAACACGCCCAAATTTTCTATAAACATCGGAAATAAAAATTTGAACAAATGTCCTTTGTTTTTGCCGTTAAATACTGTTGTATTTCTTTATTAAAAAAAAAAAAAGCAAAAATAGAGTTATTCATGCACCGGAGTATCACCAATACGAGACGGAAAGTAATAAGCGGTGAGACAAACTTGTGAACATCGAGCGAAGACAAACCGCCATACAAAAGCTACATTTTCTATAAAAATAGGAAAGAAAAAAAAATTGAACAGATGTTCAATGATGATGATGTTCAACAGATGTCTTGCCGTTAAATACCGTTATATTTCTTTATAAAGAAAAAAGAAAGAGTTATTCATGCAACGGTGTATCACCATAACTCTATTTCTCACCAATAGGAGACGGAAAGTAATAAGCAGTGAGACGAACTTGTGAACAACGTGCGTAGACAAACCGCGATACAAAGTCCATATTTTCTATAAAAATAGGAAATAAAAATTTGAACAGATATTCTTTCTTCTTGTCGTTAAATACTGTTGTATTTCTTTATATAAAAAAAACAACAAGAAATCGGGTGATTCACGCACGTATCGCTAACGCGAAGAAATAATAAGCGTTGAGACGAATTTGTAGACATCGTGCGAGACAAAGGCAGAGCTGCTCTGTAGGATCGGGAGGAACGGGGTCGCCCGATCGAACGTGATCCCAGCTAATGGTGAGACTGACATTTCCATTCATTGTCTGCAACGGTTGCAGATGCAATGTACCAACGGCGGCTGGTGGCTGGAATGGCTCGGATGTATGAGATCAAGCACCGCGTGAGTTCACCCTGTACTGCAGCTAGACCATGATCTCTCCGGCCGAGTGTCGAGATCCAGCTCACGCTCTCAGAACTGGAGGCCGAATGATAAACTTTAACGCGTCGTCTATCGACTTTTTCAATTGAACCGGTACAAATTTATCGTATGCGGAGTCGAGTAACTTCACATGGTAGTAGTTAGAGACCTTGGCCGCAAAACGTCAAGTCCAGCTGTACCTATCCAATGACGTGAAGCTCTAACGTCACGGATCACTTGAGATAAAAGTAACCTTCATTCTTTCATAGAAACTATTTTTTTTTTTTACCAGGAATTTATTTTAATTATTTATTGTTATTTTATTTTGTTCATTCACCTTATCTAAGAAGAATTAGCCTTTCAAAGTTTGGCAATTCTGATACGAAAAACGGACCAGGTCTATAAATCACCCTAGATTTCCCACTCGTCCCTAATAAGTTTTGATTTTTTCTCGGCACTCGGCTGAGTTTCGGGACAAAGCTCACGCTCTCAGAACTGGAGGCCCGATGATAAACTTTAACGCGGCATCGAATGCTTTTTTCAATTGATACGGCACAAATTTATCGCATACGCCGTCAAGTGACTTCGTATGGAGACCTCGGTCGTAAAACGTCAATTCTACCTGCCCAATGACGTACAGTTCTGACATCACGGGTCACTTGAGATAAAAATGATTATAAATTTAGCATAGAAATTAATTGAACTTACAAAAAAAAATGTATTTTATTATTTATTATCATTTGATTTTATTAATTTACCTGACCGAAAAAAATGTAACACTCAAAGTTTGACAGTTCTGATACGAAGAAACAGACCAAATCTATATATCGATCTATAAATCTCTAAATAGATGTATAGATTTCCCTCTCTTCCCTAACAATTGTTATTTACATTTTTGAGGCACCCTTCTCTCATTTGTTTCCTACAACAATGCACCACCAGCTGATGTCTACTTTGTCCGTATGTCATTGCACGATTCAACGCCATTAATTAGTAGTAACGATGCGAACCGGTGGTAGCAGACAGAAGCCACGCCATTCAGCCGGGCTTCGCCAGCCAGAACCAGATTCCAGATCCGGGCTTGGATTTGATGTCCGACCGAAGAGAAATTCGCTTCCATCCCGCTGCTCGAGAAGCCAACCCCATTCGTGATAATTATTGAGCCAATTTCGACGTCTCCTCTGTTGCCATGGTTGTCTGGTCAGATGGAAGCCGAATCGGATCGCGAGCGATGTGGCGCGGTCCGAAGATGCTATCCGGTCGTTTACCATGGTAGCCGAATCTTCCGCCTCCTCAAAGTGGTCATCGCCAGAACCGGCGTTCGCCAGTTAACCATCCACCGGACCAATTACCGAAGCGAGAGCCAGATTCGAACTGCTCCCCTTGCTGAAGAATCGCCCGAAGGGCTTCGTCGCTCGCAGCGGCAACCACGGTTACCATAATTGCTGGAAAATCAATTGAATACGAAGCACTAAGCGACTGACCGAAACGAGCGAACCGCTTGACGCGGGCATGCCGCTTGTTATATTCGAATAGCCGAAATACTAAAATGGTTAATTACCGATATAGCGTAGGCCACACGCACCGCTGGCTCAAACCCGGCTGTCCGTCTCTTCGCTCTATGCCTGGTTCTAATTCAATACATTTAACTACCGTGCCATTTCGCGCATTAATACCGTAACCATTTTCTCTGACGACCCCGTGCAGCCGCAATCGATTGTGCCCCAAACGGTTAACGAAAATTGTCATTGTCGACGCTCGATCGCTTAATTAAATGGAAACGTTACACGTTGTTTGAAATTAATGGAAAATCCATTTTACCCGCTGTTGAACCGGGGTGCGTTTGTTCTAGTGGACATTTTGGAGCATTATCTAATGATTCGAAAATTCTATTAGGGCACTTCTGTAGGCCAAATGTAAAGTTTCCATCGTACCAATATAGGACATTACGACACTAGTGCGAAAAAACTTTTTATAACACTTAGTGGGAAAAAGTGCCATTTCGCGCATTAATACCGTAACCATTTTCTCTGAATGCGCCGTGCAGCCGCAATCGATTGCGCCCCAAACGGTTAAGGAAAATTGTCATTGTCAACGCTCGATCGCTTAATTAAATGGAAACGTTACACGTTGTTTGAAATTAATGGAAAATACATTTTACCCGCTGTTGAACCGGGGTGCGTTTGTTCTAGTGGACATTTTGGAGTGTTATCTAATGATTCGAAAATTCTATTAGGGCACTTCTGTAGGCCAAATGTAAAGTTTCCATCATACCAATATAGAACATTACGACACTAGTGCGAAAAAACTTTTTATAACACTTGGTGGTAAAAATACGGTTTTACGCACGCTTTGCGTAAAACACCCGTTTTCACACCTTGTGAAATACAATTTTGGAGGGTAAGTCGGGGTGATATGGCCATGGTTTTTTGAACAACGAAAATTGGAGGCTTAACATTGAAAAACTTAATAATTTTGGTTGTAAACAACCGTAGAAACTTCAAAGTAAAGGATTCACTCAGAACTTTAGATATTTTCGATGTGTGATTTAATTGTAGCTCTATAAATAAATATTTGCAATCGGCCGTCTCATCCGGACACTACGGGTGACATGGCCACAGTCATCATGGTCGTCAATTAGATCTAGAGAATCGTCGGGATCGCACAAAAGATGTCTTACTATATTTTATGTCTAACTAAACTACAGAAAAACAGTAATTGCCTCCGTCAAATATTTCAGATGCCAAACTAATAATAAAAAGAAGATAGTTTCACTGACCATACCACCCGAAAAATCAGTGGCCATGTCTCCCGGAATATGAGTGGCAATATCACCTATTTTCTCGGAAAAATAGCCGCTGCTTTAATTTTGAGAAGGAATACAAAATTTGGTTTAGTACGCGCCAATCTTTTCTTGAAAGATTGAACTGTATCGATTTAGTAGCAACATTATAATTTAGTATATCTCCGCTAGAAATATGTCTGGAGTAATTTCTGACTACCTTGAAATGGGGATTTACCGCTCGTACTGACCCTTGCACGAACAATCTTAAATTTTGTTGTGCAATCGCATTGTATCCACATATACAAAAAACTGTGCAATCGGCGGCGCCATTCGTTTGTTACGTTAAAAGATATTCCGGGATGCCATCTCACCCTGATTTAACCTACGATATTCGCGCGAATAAGGTTTCTTAACGCGTTTGATTGCAGCACACGCCTCCGGCTAGTTCTGCAACCTCACACTCGTCAGGAAAAGATTTTCGCTCTACTATCGTGATGTACTATTTTTTAACACATGCACAAATAGTGCCACCTTTCGTGAGTGTGAAGTGTGCACTGAACAAAAATTCGCTTGCGAAAAAAAATTTTTGTTTCAATCCTACTTTCTATTCTTACAATTCCATATAATATTGAAACAACGACGACAAGACTGTCAAGGTAATGTATTATCGTTTCAATCGGTATGAAATTGTGCGAATTGAAACAACATTTACTTTTCTTTGGCAGCCCGCAAGCAAATTTTACACGAATCATTGATATTTTTTTTCAGTGTGGCGAAAGTTCCTCTTTTTAGTAAGCCATGATGAAAAATGACGGCAAGTCTACTACTTTTTTCTTTGTCACACGGTAGTTTCTTTTTCGCACATTTTCTTGACACTCTAGTTACTGCGATGCCCATTTGTCGAAATACGTGCAGCCAGGGTATGGGCATAATGGACACAACGTCCAACACAGAAGTATTACGGCAAGGCATATGCGTATTTTTGTTTTTCACGCTTATTGAAATGAAGTAGTGAAAAAATGAGTTCAAGAAACAAAGTCACATTTTTCTTCAACTTATTTGTAATACTACTTGGAAAGATTTTATTTTAAAAAAACACATAATTTTGGCCTCGCTTCCCTCGTTGCCGAAAGACCTCTTTTTCGCAGTAGATATAAATTAAACTGGATATAAATCAAACTACACTGTTAATAAAAATTGTAAATTTAATGTACCGATATTGGAAGCTTTTATGCATAAACCAATATATTAAATTTAATGTACAAATATTATGTAAAATTACTTTAATTACATTAATTGTTTTAAAGTAATTTTCAAATACATTTAGTACTATTAAAGTACTTTTATTAAAAATACCACTTTTAAATTATTTTTTATTTACCGTACATTCATTTTACACAACATTTGTATATTAAATTTAATATACTAGGTTATGCATAATAGCTTCCAATACAAGTACATTAATTTCGATGCAGACACTTTTTACAGTGTATCAAAAATACAGAATACAACATTCGGAGGTGTCGAAGATCCGTGTCTCGAGATGAATTACAAAATTAATCAGTTTTTATCAATGACAATTGAACAATTTAACATTTCCAATCTATCTGTACATAGACATGCGCGAAACACGTGACTCGCTGGAATCAGAACGGTTAACGATTTGAACGTGTGTATTCACCGACCGCATAGATTCTCGACGAAGGAGCAAAGCGCTTAAACCTCTTTCGGCACGAAAAGGACTCATTTGCGTATGGTACGCATTATCGGCTGTGTGCCATCCACTTCGTCGTCATTGAAAGCTCAATGAGCATGCATGTTCCTCGGATCCTCCAGCGGCAATCTCGGTCTTTGCGTACTGCGAATAGCCGTCCATTCATTAACGAACGCATAGAATCTGCATGTCAGTATGTAGATGGTTTCAATACGCCGAATGAGGCTGCGGGATTATCATGTCGAATGAATCCTTGCGCTGAGTATCACTTAGCACCCTCAGGAACTTCGCTGCAGACACAGACGTAAAGACCATGAATAGCAAGTAGTATTTAAGCATCTCTTACGGAGAAAATTAGTTCTGTTTCTCTAACAAAATGTAGATCGTTAATAATTTATTGCTAAATATTTTGTTGTCCCTATGTTGAGCCGGTAAATGAGTTATGATAACAAAATTCTTGTTGTGCCAACAATTTTTTTTCTCCGTACTTGGTAATATTCCTAAAGTCCTTTAGTTTCGTTATTGAGGGAATAACATCATTGGCGATGACGAAAATCGTTTACGGAAAATCATACAATAAAACCCGTGAGTTTGTCCGGATTTCACTTGATTGGACCGCGATATTTCGCGCCTAAGGAACGAGCATACTAAAAAATCTTCCCATTTTTGTCCGGTCGTTTGTATAAGCAATTGAATCATATTATGATTGGATGATGACTAAACAATGATATTGAATCGTTTGTAATAATCAACAGAACTAACCGATCGTTCGTTTTTTTGAGTAATATTTAAGCATCTCTTACAGAGAAAAATAGTTCTGTTGCTCTGACAAAATGTAGATCATTAATAATTTATTGTAAAATATTTTGTTGTCTCTATGTTGAGCAGGTAAATGAGTTATGGTAACAAAATTCTTGTTGTCCCAACAATTTTTGTTCTCCTTACTTGGTAATATTGCTAAAGTCCTTTAGTTTCGTTATTGATGGAATAACAGCATTGGCGACAACGAAAATAATTTACGGAAAATCATAGAATAAAACCCGTGAGTTTTTCCGGATTTCATCTGATTGGACCACGATATCTCGTGCCTAAGGAATGATCAAACCTGAGAATCCCCCATTTTTACCCGACGTTCGCAAAAGCAATTGAATAATATTATGATTGATATGATATTGAAACGTTTGTAATAATCAACACAACTAACCCACCGTTCGTTTTGTTGAGTAGTATTTAAGGAAGTAGTATTTAAGTTACGGAGAAAAATAATTCTGTATTCTCTAACAAAATGTAGGTTCTTAATAATTTATTGTTGTGGCAGTAAAAATATTTGTTGCCACAGCAAAATATTTTGTTGTCCCTATGTTAAGCAGGTAAATGAGTTATGGTAACATAATTCTTGTTGTCCCAACATTTTTTTTCTCCGTACTTGATAATATTGCTAAAGTCCTTCACTGATGAAAAAGTACAGTTGAACTAGCTAAGATTCGAGCAGGGACTTTCAAATAAATATTTAGTTGGTCGAACAATATATTTTAATCACTCGAAAGTATTTTGGTGAAATCACCCAACAAATTATTGAGCTAACCAATTTTTTAGCCGTGCCAACAAAATATTTAGTTGAACGTCCCTGTCCGAATCTTAATTGATTCAACCGTATTTTTTATCTGTGTTTAGTTTCATTATTGAGGGAATAACATCATTGGCGATAACGAAAATCATTTACGGAAAATCATACAATAAAACCCGTGAGATCCAACTGGAAAATCTCCCCATTTTTACCGGTCGTTCGCATAAGCGATTGAATCATATTACGATTGAATGATGACTAAACAATGATATTGAATCGTTTGTAATAATCAACACAACTCACCGATCGTTCGTTTCGTTGAATGGCGCTGGAGTATTTAACGGAGATTCGTACAGCTTCGCTGGAGACAGGTCGGAATGGCGATGAGATACGTGAAATTAAGTGCGGTCTGGCTGGGAACTCAATTATATCCGGCATCCGTAGGGCGGGAGGCGATCGGCCAGCAGGCATCGATTAACTCGAGCAGCGGAGGAATTACGAGTAGCGTACGTTATCGAGCGATCAGCCTGAAACCAAAGTCTCTGTGAAGTTATTAATTTATGGGAGAGCCTCTGTATAGGGGAGAGCGGGGCAAAATGGTACAGTGGGGCAAAAATCCAATTTACCAATAAGTTTTGAATAGTGGCAGTGACCGGAAGTGGAGCAAAACAGTGTTGAAAATCCGAATGTATCGTTGGGACAAAATGTGGTATCAAAAAATTATTGGAAAACTGAGTTTTGACCGCGCTGTCCCGTTTTGCCAGACTGTTCAATTTTGCCCCGCTCTCCCTTAGCTTTTAGTGTTTGGGCCAGCTTCGCATGCGCTCCAGAGAAGTTCGGCACATACCACGATATGTCAAACCCGTTTGAATCCGCGAGACAAATCCAAACATCCTCTGATGCTTCGATCATTTCGATACTACAGACCCAAATCAGTTTCCACCTACAGTCCCGTTTTTGCCCGACTCTTCCATTTTGCCCCGCTCTCCCCTAGCTTTTAGTGTTTGGGCCAGCTTCGCATGCGCTCCAGAGAAGTTCGCCATATACCACGATATATCAAATCCGTTTAAATCCGCGGGATAAATCCAAACATCCTCTGATGCTTCGATCATTTCGATACTACAGACCCAAATCAGTTTTCACCTGCAGTCCCGTTTTTGCCCATTCATCTGGACCGTCGCACTGACCGTGGCAATTATTCTCCTCTTGCAGATCAACGGATTGGAGGAAAGACCGATCATTCGCGGAATACTCAAAAGGCAGCGGTGGATCCGATGGCGATGGTCGATGAGGTACGCCTTCGAGCTAACGAACGGGTCGAGTACTTAACTATGAAAAAAGTAATCCTTCATTAATTGTTTACGACACTCATTCAGCTGATCCAACCTCGCTTTGTACTTTCCGCAATCCGGGCCTTTCCTGGTTTAGTGGTTATTCAAGTCTCCATTGACGCGTGTCCAACCTGCATCATCGTTTCAATGTTAATGAAATCCCACCGGTTCCAAAACTAGAGAATCCCCAAAAGTCAACTAATGGAAGTGTACAGAAAAATTCAATGCTGTTGTGACTGACTTTCATCAGTCGAAGCGAAGTTGGAAATATTGACAGGAATGATACATTGGAAGACAAAGCGAAGTTAGAAGAGTTGACATTGGCAAAATATCAGCAAAAGATGAAGAACAGTTGATTCGCCAGCAGATGCGAGTGAGCGTTTTCAGAGCAAGATCAAAGCTGTTCGGCACTTTGATTGTCGAAATATGAGGCACAATTGGGTGTCATAAGTTGGTCGAGAGAGCCGAAGAGTCAAAGGAGTGAAATAGACATGCTTGTTTGAGTTTTAAATACTGATGCTTTATTTTATATAAAGTATTGTATAAATGTATAAACGCTATAAATACGTGGTATCTATCTATGGTGGTGGTGGGGTGCTAGTAGTGATCGCATAGAAAGGGTATGACGAGGGCGGGCGGGGTCGGGGGCCGGCGGCGGCGCGCCTTCTATGTACATTCATTCACTCACGGGAACGGCTGACCTACCATAATCTACCGGTCTCCTTCACTAACATAACACGGGTAACACTTGTATGTATATGCATGTATATATATATATACGTCCATACGATAGACACATTGCGTTAGGTAGCTCCGTGTGTTGTGTACATGGTATATATATATGTGAAGAAGTAGTAGGTATAGTAATAGTATATATATATATAGAGAAGACATATGCATGGACGAGTATGTAATAATAATATGTATGCTTGGGTGCGGCAGTGAGTATAACAACTGTGAGGAAACTCGCGCTTCCTCAACAAGGGATAGTATATGTGAGTGAGAGCGTCGGCCTACGAAAGATGGAAGATGTAAGAGAAGTAAGAGGGATCGGGTTATCGCGGACTCGTCGAATGTTCAGAAAACAGAACATCCTTCGAGCCCGTTTAACCGATCTTGGAAGCGCCAAAGCTCGTCCTCCGACTGGGCTCATGGTGAAGCTGCCGATCCCAAATGATGGGCGCGACGGTCAAGTTGGTCTCGAGCCCCAGACTCGTGTCTTTGCCGTTTGTCCCGATGTTTCGGTGTGACTGTTCCCCCGAGTGATGAGCGCGCGTTGACATTCGATCGAGCCGTTGTCACTACCGTTGGTACGATGTCGCGGTTGCGGTCTCACGATGAACTGGAAATTCTACTAAATTTTCCCCCCGACGAGTCGTTTTGCCTCACGGGTGGTTATGAACCGTTCGATCGGTACCCCCGATAGATGGCGGGATTGTCTGTCGAACGCGATATCTCGATCTCTCGTGGTAACAGTCGAGCGTCGCTGTTGTGACGTTACGGCAAAGATGTCACGGCGTCACGACACCACGATTAGTGTCGGTCACCGCTGAGCAACGAGGCAATTCGGTACTGACTGACTGGACTGACTCACTACTGACTGACTGTCCGACTGACTACTCCGTGGCTGCCATGCTCCGAGATTGGACGAAGCTTCGAGGAAGAAGACGTGTTGGTAACGCGTTGAGGATCGTTGACCGGTATGACCGTGGTGGGTTTGCCGCCGTCGCCGAGCCGAGATCGCTGGGGTCTTAGACCGTCTTACCACTTGTGGTGAATGGGGGCGGGGATGATAGCTCCGTGGGAGCCGAGTCCGGCGTGGATGGCGCCAGACGGTCCGTTGATCACAGCAACTCCGGCATCGTGTCCGCCGATACCACCGGCAATGCCGGGGCCTCCTCCGATGACAGCGATGGCACCAGCACCGCCGAATCCAGCGCCACCACCGAGTCCTCCGAAACCTGTGTCGATTGAACCGCTCAATCAGCAACAACCGGAGATTCAACCATGACGATGAGGAAGATGCGCGATCGAATGATACTCACCACCTCCAAGACCACCAAGTCCGCCACCGGGAGCAGCGGCAGCGGCGGAGCCAGAGCTACCGTCGTCACCGTTGATTCCACCGGCTCCGGCGTAGAAAGCGACACCACCGTAGCTGGGTCCGACGAGGTTAGCGGTAGCCTGGGACGGTCCTACGAGGGTGGCGGTTCCCTGGGACGGTCCGACGAGGGTGGACGGGCCAGCAGCGGGTCCTACAAGGCTGGACGGTCCGGTACGGGGTCCTCCTACAGACTTGGCTCCCTCCTGGGGTCCGACGAGGTCAGATGGGCCGCTCTGGGGTCCTACGTTGGCCTTGGGTCCCTCCGCGGGTCCAATGTCGGACCTTCCACCGGTCACTCCTGCAATCCGACGATCGTTAGTGGTCTCTCAGCGCGATCGTTCCCGTTCAACTTCGGAGTCGCCGATACTAACCACCAGAGACGATCTGCTGTACTCCCGCGGCACCGGCAGCGGCAGCGGCACCAGCGGCGTAGCTGGCACCGAGACCACCGGATCCCAAGCTAGCGGCTCCACCCTGGAGGGAGGCGGCGGTACCAGCACCAGCGGCGAGACCACCGCTGAGACCAGCTCCACCGTGTCCAGCGCCGTAGCCACCTCCGTAGCCACCGCCGTATCCTCCGTGTCCTCCGTAACCACCACCATATCCTCCGTGGGCGACTCCGGCACGAGCCGTCGCTACTGCCAGACAGGCGAACACAATCTGAAAGAATTCGAGAGGATTCTCTCGATTAGACCGTGTCTCTCTTATCAGCCGTAGGGCCTCGTCGGAGACGGAGTCATCGGAACACTCCGATTGAACTTGATTCGAACGCTATCGGAAGTTCCCAGCGTGAGCCGCGCATCGGGGAGAGCCCGGTGGATCGCACCACGGAAGCTGCCGACCGCCGACAGGCAAGGAACATCACGGAGAAGCGAAACAGATACGACCGTTATACAGCGAAGTGGCTCGAGTCGCCTAGCGTGGTACCGATTACAGGCGAGGAGCGCGCGCTCCGGACCCCCAGGAAGCATAACAGTTCGCTTTCACTTTCGATGGGAACGCGTTCAGCGCACAGTGCAAGTGCTGTTGCACCGTACGACGGCGGCAGATCGCGAGGAAGAAACTGTGCAACCGAAGGCGAAATTGCGAGCCTCGCGAGTTCCGCGAGATCGCGGACAGTCGGAGAAAATTCTATGCTTAGCCGGTACTCAGGGGGGGGGGGAAATGGTAATTTATCCGGAGAGATTATCGGTCTCCCGATGCGAGCCGGACACGCGAAACGGAGAATCTATCGCTCTCTTTGCAACGTTTCCAAATGGGAAATCGCCGGTGGAATCGCGTTATGTCATGTGCAACGAGTTTTCGCGAGTGGGACAAAACGGGGGTTTGAGAAAAATCGTCGCAACCGTGTGTGCCGTAACGTTTCGTAATTGGATTCGATAGCCCGAATCGATTGCATTCCCGCATAGCTGAGAGGCGTCGTCGGCGTTAGTCGGAACGGAGACGAATGCCATAATTGGCGAAAAATTGCGGTACCGGACCTTAATGGCTGTTGCCCGCGATCGGGTTGAGGAGGGCAAAAAAAAGAGTGCTCGATCGGCAACGACCGGACGCAATAGGCGCGCCAACGTAATAGCGGACCGTCTGGATAGTGGAGAGACCGTTCACGTAATTAATTAGTCAACTGGATACGGCTTAGATGCGATCGATGTATGTTCCGTCGTTGTTTTCCCCGGTTGTCGCTCGACTCTACACCTTCTATTTTCCCTCGAAGCGTTTACGCAAGAACGAAACTACCAGTTTATTGATACAGCGAGGCGATCGGCGATTTCTTTCCCGGTTGTCAATGGAGGAGTGTCTTTTGAGTCGCGATAATTCGCAGTTCGAATCTACGGCAGTCATCGCGGTCGCGTCCTATTCCGAGAAACGGTAGGCGATCCCGTTTAGAAAGGACGGTTTTGTTCGGACTGCGCACCCGATCTAGGCGCAAATAGCAAATTAGATTTATCTGGGTTTCACCGCGGAGTCGCGGAGATATCGATGGCGGTGCAAATGAGCGTGGTCGTCACGCCCGACTTGTCGCAGCTTCGAACCGCGTGTGTGCGTTTGCAGACGGCAATTATCGTGCGTATGCTGAACCGATTTCTGGAGCTTTCGCGAGTGACGAGCGCGATTTTGCTCGTTTATCGAACCGTCTTGACCGAGTCGAACACGTTGCAATCGATCGAATGACGATCGAGGGAACAATACTTTGATCGATGAAATGCTTTTAACACGTAAAAAAGAAATAAAGAAACGATGCGTTTATGGTCGGAATGAATTGAGTTTTAGCGCGTAGGATCTTTCCGATTCGATTCTTAATGTCCCGATCTTACACCGTGGCAACCGATTTCGCGATTCTCGAGCTCTCTCGTCTCTTTCTCTCTCGGTCTCTGTCCGGCTCATCGGTTTATGAATGAAGAGCAATGGAATCGAAGATCGCTGGAGCGGAAGAGACCGCGCGGTCTCGCAGGCTCCAACGACACCCAATGTCATCGAACAAATGTGACGTTAATCGAATTTCCCGATGATCGCAAGAGTGACACAAGGAACATTGGCGGCGTCGAGAACAGCCGAGACAACCGATCGCCGATCGACATTGTGCAATCGTTAATCAAAGCGAACCGCTAAAACCGGCCGAATGAAATCAGTGCAAAATGTGAGACACGAATCTGAATAATAAAATGAATGGATAAATTTTGAGAGCAAGTATCGCAGAACCCGATGTCAAAAAATTGGAGCGATTTTAATGAGCGATCGAGAGTATCGAGTGTGCGTCGACCAATGATTTTTTGAGAACAAACGAGAGAAAAAGAAAATTGAAAATTCGAGAATATGAGAATACAATCGTTGATTCGAGGACGAAGGGCGCCGAAGGACACCCCACGACCACCCCGTAATACTCACAAAGGCCTTCATGTTTGGTTTGTGTGTGGTGGGTTGGTAGTCCGGTGAATGACTGACTTGGGCTGGGTCGGCGGGCCTTATATACTCCTAAGTCTACTCTGGCCACGCTCCACAATCACCATCCTTTCGAAAGCCGCGCTCCTCCACCCTCCGCTCGTCCCCCAGAAAAACTATAATCCTCCGGTTGCCCGACGGTGCTCGGTGGTCGTGGAGCGAGCGAGAGCGAGCGTTGGGACGGCAAGGGGAGCGTGGCGGACGGACGGTGGTTCCTTGCTCTATCGTAGGTTGCAAAGACACATAGGTGGTAGGCTGGTAGCCTGGTCGGCGCATTGAGCCAGGCCGGGCAATGCCTGGCAAGCGAAAAGGCCTTACCTACCCGCCCGCCCGCCGCCCGTCCGCTGCATCGTCGTCGCCGTAGTCGTCGTCGTCGTCGTCCCGGCCTAAGTATCTCGCCCTCCTCCTCTCTCCCTCGCACCGCCGATACCGCGTGTCTCTCGTCTGGTCTCAGCCTCTTTCTTCTCTCCGCCGAGGGGGACGGCGGTAGCTGCAGAAACAGCTCCAGGATAGTCCGTACCAAGTGCACCAGGCACCTGGTTACCTGGTCACCTACGATACTCAAGCGGGCGTGGTGCGTTGCCTGCATCGGCCGTGGCGCGCCTTGCTCGCCGCCTATACGTGTATAGATTGGATACACGTACATAAGTGTAGACACGTTGCTGCACCGGTGGTCCCGAGTGTGGAATACGTGCGATCGGCCGATGTGCAGGTGTAGGCGCTGGACACACCGGAGTGCAATTCGGAGACAATCGTTTGGGATGACGAAGAAACGGTGAGACGAGGAGTCGCTTGATGAACCGTGTGTTGGGATCGTACCTCGGGATTATCGGAGGTATTCTCGAGGACTCGATCGGAGCTGACGACATGTGGTCCGGTATTGCGCTGGATCTGACGAATTGTCCAGGCCTCTAAAGAGAAACTGACCGGGAAAGAGGAGATTCGGTTTTCGGCATTTGATTTTTGAAAAATGCAGTTTTGAGTCTTTAGCGATTTGCATCTATGTATGACAGGGAATTCCTAAATTGGGGAGTTTTTGGTTACGGATTTTTGGGTTTCAGGTACAGAGGAACGGTACTGCATGCCGATGGTGTTTATATGTCGTATAGATGGAGACGAAAAAAAAATTTCAAAATGCACTTTTGACTGTAGAGTACACAGTAATATAATAATTTCGTAAAATCGGGATGCGAAATTTTGTAAAAATAATTTTGTTAAATAAGTGAGAAACTCGTTTGTCACTTTTGTGAATATTCGAACCAGTCTTTTTATTTCCCGTGTCGTTGATAATTTTAGTCTGTACTTTTATTTGTATAAAAACTAGAAAATTAACAAATAAAAAATTATGGACGTTTGTAGACAATAAGTTGTTGTAAAAAGTACAAACTTTGTTTACTGTGAAGACCGTCACGCAGTGATTTCGTGAACATAGTTTATTGTCCAATTTTTGTTTATTCATTTTTGATCACCAGTTACAGATGAACGGGATAAATGCCGATGGTCTTTATATATCGTATAGCTCGAGCCGAAAAAAACTATTAAAAAATTCAGTTGTCAATCGTAACAAATTCCCATTACTGATAGGAAAATTAAGATAGCCAGGCAATGTTTCCGTAAACGTAGTTGATTGGCGAATCTTTGTTTATTCATTTTTGCCCATCTGTTACAGTGGAACGGTACTGAGTGCCAATGGTCTTTATATGTTATATAGCTCGAGTCGAAAAAAGAAATTTAAATGCACTTTTGACTCTTGAATAATTGCCGTTTGTAATAGGTCTGAATGACGATGGTCAGGCAATGTAAAATATTAAATTTAATGTTAAATATATTTACTTAAAATATTTAAAACTGCACTTTTGACTCTTGAATAATTGCCGTTTGTGATAGGTCAGAATAAGATGGTCAGGCAATGTTTTCGTAAACTTAGTAGATTGGCTAATTTTGTGTATTCATTTTTGCGTATCAGGTACAGAGGAGCGGTACTGAATGTCGACGGTCCTTATACGTCGTATAACTTCAAGAATAAATGGAACCGGACCGGGCCACCGCGGCTCACGGAGATTCAGCCTTATCAGGGTGGGATTTATGAGCCGGAATCTCTCAGGAAACGTATAGCTCCGTTTGGGTATGACTATGGAGCCCGAAGAAAGTTCGCGAACTCTTCCGAAGTCCGAGGCCACCAGGAGCCACTTTGAAACTCGAGGATCTCAAAGACACGAGAGGAGACCTTGCTATATTCCCTTCGTCACATCCTATATACGTTATTACGTACCCCTAGATTGGCAAGCTCGTAATTTCGGATTAGAGGATATTCTCGAATTTCGAATCTGGCCCACCCCGGCTTGCGTTTCATGGCTGAGCCACAAAACTTCGGCCTGTAATTATTGCGCCTACGAAACACCAAAATTGCCCTCAAAGCAACGTCGCTTCTTCGCGCTTCTCGTTAGTGCGTTCTGGCTTCACAATCGCGCAGAGCATAATTTCACTGGCCAGCGGCAACGCGACACCCTTTGACATTTGTAATGAAGATAAACGTAAGAAAAAAAACAAACAAAAAATGTCATCGAACCAACTCTATCTGGTTTCCTGCACTGATGAAAAATACGTTTGAATCGACTACAGACTCCGGCAGGGACGTTCAAATTTTTATATTTTGTTAGACGCACAAAATATTGAATGGCACAAAAATATTTTGGTAAAATTATAAAAAAAATTGTTGATCTAACCAATCTTTTGGTTGTACCAAAAAAATATTTATTTGAACGTCCTTGCCCAAATCTTTCGTTGATTCACCCGCAATTTTGACATACATTTAAAATATTTACTTGGACGTTCAAATAAATATTTTCTTGGACGCACAAAAATAAGATAAACGGCCCAGTTTCCGCCGCTGTCCCAGTTACCGCCAATAATCGCAATATATACTAATAATAAATACAGTATACGTTAAATACAAACGAAATTGACGGCATGTTGAAGAGCGGTTTACTCTTGATTAATGCTGCGATACGTATATTTTTAATAACATATTCCCTTTAACACTTGAAGATGGCGGAAACTGGGCCGTTTACCTTATTTCAATTCCTCAAAAATGTTCTGGTGAAATGATAAAAAAAATTGTTGAACTAACCGATTTATTGGCTGTAGTAAAAAAATATTAATTTGATCGTCCCCGCCCGAATCTTTGGTTGATTCAGCCGCATTTTTGTTATCAGTGTATGGTTCGAGGTCCAAGCGCAAAGTCGCCTTGCGTCCGCTTTGTACCACGGATTATTATTACCGTCGATAATTGTCGAGCGAGACTGAAACGAGAATGGCAAATACCTCGGCTCGGGAAAACTTAAACTCTCTTCCCGACTGATTGCCCGCCAGAGGTATTCGCCTCGGTGTGTATCTCGTTACCGATTACCTCAACCCGACAATTTTGTGACTCCCGATAACCTCTCACCGACGACTGCTGCGCTACACTCCGCAACGGTTGCCGGAGGGTTGTTAACCACCTCGAGCGACAATGCGAATTATCCATCCGATAAAAATTGCTTCAATTTTCCAGTTACAGCGGTGCAGCTTGCGGACATTCCTTTGCATAATTGAGGCGCAACAGTGCAAACTGTACTTTGCAAGAAATCGACTCTTGGGTTTTTTGACTATTGGGCAGATGAGCCGCAATGAAGAGTCGACACTGTTTTACAGAAAATCCCAAGGATGAAAAAAAGTTAATTCAATGCCTTTTTGCATCCACATGAAATCAGAAATACAAAGCCAGTTGAAGCTTTTCAAATCGCACGAATGGATCGCAGTTCAATATTTCTTATAAATTTAATCATGAAAATTGATGTTTATTATTTTTTTTTAACAATTTTATCCATTCTTAACGATTTCTTTTATTTTTTTAATATTCAATACAATGATATTTATAATTTTCAGTTAACGAATGAATCATAATCGCTACGTTATCACAAGTTCCGATGCGAGAAATACCAACGAACATTATAAAGTAAAAAAAAAGAAAAAACTAAGTGCCAATTATTCACAAATGAATAAATAAATAAATCATCTCGGAACAAAAAAAATTGATTTTTTTTTGAGTGACGATCCCAGTGGAATGTTTTACGATCGTAATTATTTCGGCGCGAACGAGAGCCCGTGAGAGCGTGATCTCGATTACTATCAAGAAAATCCGTTGTCCATATGGACGGGTCAGATTATGCATATTTTTAACGATTTCTTTTTATTTATCCTCTATCCAATAATTTTTGTAATTTTCATTTATCGACTAAATCATAATCGCACAATTATTCTCAAATGAATAAATAAATAAATAAAATCATCAATCATATAATAATCAATCATCATAAAATAATAATCAATCAATCAATAATAATAATAAATCAATAATCAATAATCGTAAAATAATCATAAAATAATCAATCATCATAAATCTATAAATCATCCCGGACAAAAATTGATTTCTTTTGGAGTGACGATCCCAGTGTAATGTTTTACGATCGTAATTATTTCGGCGCGAACGAGAGCCGGTGAGAGCGTGATCTCGATTACTATCAAGGAAATCCGGTGTGCGTATGGACAGGTCAGATTATGCGTTCGACTTTTCGTCGTGGCCGCTTTGGCGCACGGTCTATGCACATATGAACTTGCATTTTTGTTTTTGTTCGTCCCCCCTGTATCCCAGGATCGTAGAAAGTGAAAGCCATTATTCGTGTGGTTCTGCGGGGGTCGCGCGAAAAATGCCTCCCACCGCTGTCGGTTCCGATAGAGCTCGCGGGCGCGAATCTTTTTCATCCCGGCCATGACCGGTTTGAATATAAGGTACGGTGTCGTGCGGACTCGAGTCTCTCATTTGCCTTCACCCCGATGAGACCGAGTAACGATAGAGAGGCTGCCAACGGTCTCTCGGCTCCATCTACTCTAACTGTACCGTTCGCTCCGACGAATATAGAACGTAACGCTGCAGACACGTGTAGTTTAATCAAAAGTAATTAGCGACTGCCGATAACGTGCTTCTGTTCCAATTTCATATTCATACTCAACATGAATCAAACTTCGTTATCCGAAACGTCGAACCCCGGCAACAGAAGTGGCACAGCGGATTAATAGAATTGGAGATGAAAAAAGAAATAATAATAATAATAATAAAGGTACAAAATATATCGAATAAGCGAATCAATAGAATTGCATGTGGTGGACATTTTTTCCCCGGAAGAAAATTCCCCGACTTTTCTCTGACTTTTCACTGAACAATTAAAAATTCTCCCTGACCAAACTTCTAACGACTGCTATTCAAAAAAATTAATTATGCAAATGAAAATTCCTAATTATCTTTTTTTCACATATTTTAATATTTGATTTAATAATTTTATTTTAAATATTTGTTTTCATAATGTTCCCTTTTTTTAAGACTTTTTTTTATGTACTTCTTATTTATTTATGCAAGGTTCGACAATTTACTTTTTCCCTGACCAATTTTGAAATTCCCTGACTTTCCCTTGATTTCCTGGCCACGATTTTTTTTTCATGAAAAAAAAAATAAACAGAAAGGTACAAAATGTATCGAATAAGCGTTACGGTCCTGACGAATCATACATTAATTGGCCGTCTGGACTCGTACGATCGGGGTCGACAGTCGAACGGGTTCGAATTTTGAGTGACAGTTGCTTTATTATCCTGTGTAGTTATTTCCAGCGTAATTTTGATTAACGAGACGAAACGTTATTTTCAAAATTTGCAATCACCGTTTCTCTTTGGACAACACAAAACTACCATAATTGCGATCCCAATTATAAAATCGAGTATGAAAAAGAGTCCGAAAGTGTTTTTTTTAACGCCGAGAAATTGAGCAATAATTTGTTTCCAATGCTCACAAAACCCCCAGAATTTTGTGTAAAATCCGCCAACTCGACGAGTTTCATGAAAACACGAATTCTCGAAAATTCCATCCGATGAACAGTAAAAAAAAAAAAAATCGAGTGGGTTCGGCTCGTCGACCGAAGTGCATGGAAACGCAGCCTTTTGCAATTCGTGAAATCTCTTGTATAAAAAATAATAATAAAAAAGGCCCAAAAAAAGGTACTCAAAACAATGCAAAAAATATGCGATTGCAAGTGGCCGACGAGCATTTCGAGCGAACATCGAAATTTTATCTGCAACGTCGTCGGTGAATCGCGCCGGGGAAACGCGAATGTCTGCGCGGCAACCGGCAATGGGCGGGCATGAAATTTATTTTCGAGGTCGAAAAACTGCGTATGTAAAAATGTCCGACCGACCGATAGTAAACGGGTAATCGATAAAGCTCTCGGTTCTCTCCTCTCCCCGAAGTGGTCCGCGGATTGCGAACGGCGCGAGGCTGCATCGGCGGCGGGGCGGCTCGCGGCGTCCGATAAAATAAACTTTCTAGGTGGAAATAACTGGCTGGCCGCGATCACGCGACACCCCGCGAATATCCTATTGGAATAAAGTCGTTTTGCCGAACCGGCGTGCCGCCGTCCTCGTCGACCGCGCGCGGGGCAAACCGCGGCGGTCTCGCCACGTTTTTACAATCGTTATTTAATTTTCAACGCCTTATTATTCACGGATAGCCGATCGGCGGTTGAAACGGCAACGATCTTTGGACCGAAGCGGCAACGAGTCCCCGGCGAGATGTAGGGAAGAGCGGGGCGAAACGGGCCACGGGAAAAATGGCCCACCTTTGAGCCAAGAGCGATTTTCACGTCCTTCGGTTTCCGTTTCGATCAACGATCGAAACGGCACGATCTCCGGACCGAAGCTGCAACGAGTCCCTAGCGAGGAGTAGGGGAGAGCAGGGCGAAACGGACCACGGGGCAAAATGGTCCGCCTTTGAGCAGAGACTGTTTTTTGGGTCCTGCTAAAAATCCACCGTTTTTACACCACCGATCTTAGGGATGAGATTTTTTTAATGTCCTGCTGAAAGTGTCCGTTTTGCCCCACCGTTCCGTTTCGCCCCGCTCTACCCCGCACTATCGTAGAAACCAACGAGAAATTTCGCCCGATTAAAAGAAACCCTTTTCTAATTCTTTTTTTTTTATCCACTCGAGCTGCTCGGTCGATCGAATCGTGCGATATATTGACGCGATGTAGGATAAACTGAGCGGTCTATGTGTGCTATGGCTACCGGTCGTTCCGGAAACTCGGGCGACCGTTACACGCGCGGTCATATTCCGACGTGTGGGCGACGATCTCCTCGCACGGTCTCCGTACAGACACGAGGGAAAGTCCATATCGCAGTGTATCAATTACAAATTCCAGACAATTTATCGCACCGCTAAATGTCTTCGGAAACTGGAAAGCTGAATATATAATTTTGCGAGATTATTAGAACTCAAATCTTACGGGACAGATAAACTTCAATTTCTTTCCTCGCAACATGTTCCTATATTTTCCTATATTTCCCATATTTTCCTATATTTTTTCCATTTTTTTTAATATACTTATTTTTGCTACTATTCGATTGAAAAAAATGCAATCCAGGCCGGTTTTAATTCGCTCCGCAAATCAATTTCAAACTCACCGATTTGCAAGCACAATAAATATAAATAATGTTTTTTTATAGCTTACATGATTATATATTCACTTTCCAATCTCCTTAAACAGAGCCCAAGGATAATACGCCGCCATGTACGCGGGCAACGAGTGGCAAAAAAAAATCTTTAAAAAAAACCTCAACGATAGAAAGTTTTACCTTCGATCCCCTATTTTATTTCTCCCCCTGATACAAATGCACCAAATTAAAATCTCATAAATCGAATGTTTTATTGAAGATATAACGTCATGGCATTTATGAGAAGCGGAAATGAAACGCAATGTGTGCGAGTTATCGACGAATCGGTGTGAGTATGCAAAAATGTATTTTAAAAAATTTCATTTTTTTTAATACATTTTTGCTACTAAACGATTTTCCGAAGTTTGGTTGATGGAGCGATTAAAAAAAATCCCATCCAGACCTGTATTAATTCGCTCTGCAAATCAATTTCAAACTCACCGGTTTGCAAGCACAAAAATATAAATAATTTTTATTTTTTTAATAGCTTAGAAGATTATATATTCACTTTCCAATCTCTTTAAACAGAGCCCAAGGATAATGCGCCGCCATGTGCGCCGGAAAACGGGGGGCAAAAAAAATCGAAAAAAAAAAAAAACTTAACGATAGAAAGTTTAATCTTCAATACCCTATTTTATTTCTCCTCCCGACACTGATGCACCAAATAAAAAATCCCATAAGCCGCATGTTCTATTGAATACATGCATATCATCGTGGAATTTACGAGAAGCGGAAATGCAAACGCACTGTGTGCGTGGTATCGATGAATTGGTGTGAGTGCGGCATATCAACTGTGGCCGGGAGTGGGTCGACACGCGTAGCCGCTGCACAGTGGAGACATTCCGTCTGTAGTCAGACGACTGTGATCTTCCGTCTGGGTCAGGTGTGTGCCTCGGGTGCAGACGTGCGCGCGGTCAAGGCTGTATATCTTCCTCGTGTTCCTTCTTCTATCGTGATCATACTATAACTGTGCCAGCGACTCATCGACATTCACCAGAAAACAAGACAAAAGAAAAATCTAAATTCCATTGTAGAAAAATGAAACTTCAAAATTAAGTCATTTGTCGAATTTCATTTTAGAGTCTGTGCACTCGGAATACCTACATACATAATAACATAAATGCCCATAATTGCCACCCATAGATATACCACATTTACAACAACAACAACAACAACAATAATAATAATAATAATAATAATAATAATAATAATAATATGTAAGTTCCATAAATACTTGAGAGTCGCAGCTGATTTCCCGATCGAGGAACTCTCGGATCCATAAATGCCTTTTCCGCGTAATGTGGAGCAATAAAACATAATAAGTAACAGCTGGTACTGCTGGCACGTAAAGAAGGAAAGGAAGGAGGAAGCGTTTCGCCGGTACCGAGGCCGGACGTGCTTCAAGGTTACGCAACGTGCGGAGTGCGGTATACACCGTACTCGAGGGAAAAGAGAGAGAGGTTGCAGTACACACGAGCGCTGCACATAACGCGTACGGAGGCACGAACATCACTCTCGGTTGAGGAACGAAGTCCCATGCGAGCTCGTATACTAATGGGGAGGTTTGCTCGCGACGTAACGCGCCACTCTCGCCGACTTAGCCGGCCAGCTAGCTGCTAAACGGGCATGAGGAACTGTCTACTGGCGTTGAAGCAACGCCAATTGACAGAGCCAAAAGGAAACTTTGCATTCGAGAATCCCGTATCGCGAGGAACGGTTCTTTTGTCCTCTCCGAGCTGGAAATGTTCGACTGTTCCTTAAAAAAAAAGAAAAAAATGTCATATGACTTCCTCATAAAATCTGCAAATTGAAATTTTCATATAGCCTTCTCATAATGTTTCCTTATTTGCCAAACTTCTTCTATGAGGAAGCATTTTCTGTATTGTTGGCTTCCTCATGAGCTTCGCAAATAAAGGAACACTATGAGAAGGCCATATGAAAATTTCAATTTGTAGATTTTATAAGGATGCCATATGAAAATTTCAATTTACAACTTTTATGAGGAAGCTATGTGACAAATTTAATTTTCAACTTGTTTTAACGTCGACGTCGTGTTTGCGTTTTTTTAATACAAAACGACTGGCCGATTCAGGTTCAGCGCGAAAAAATACACCGATCTCCTTAGTTTTGTTAGATCCGTGCAATTGATCATTAAAATCCCTCGATCGTGCGAAACTTCAGGAGAATGTCCTTTGCGACAGATTAAATCCTTCACTACCTTTAAGCAACCCAATTTCGCAGTAATGTTGCAATAAGCATTCGATTTTTTTTAGTTTTTTTTTTCCGACGCCTGTGAGAGGTTGACTGGTACGAATGTGGTCGCGGCACTAATTTACGATTTTTTCTTCTTGTTTCTGTACCGGCTCATGTATGCCACTGTTCTCTTTTTTTTACACATATCACGAGGATGTGAAAAATGTGAAATTTTATTCATGAAAGCGGTAGGAAGCGCTGTAGCGATAGGAGGAAGGGCACGGTGAGAGGAAGAGATAGAGGAAGGGACTTCCTTCCGTACGTAATACGAAGCAAGCCCGGGTGGCGATGACGTAGGACCGGGGCAGAACGGAGTAGCTAATAAACAAAAGCCGTTCGTACAACCTCGAGACTGCCGTATATGTCAATTCGCACATTTTCTAAAAATACAGTCATATTTATTATACAAAATGTTTAAAAATAATTTTATAAGAATTAATTCATTTAATGAAAGTAGTAAAAACAGAGAATTTCCAAATGCCCTCAACCATACCGCGCATGCGCACACCCAGAAAAATTATTCCCCAAACAAATATATGAGTCATTTAAATAACTTTTTATTTGAATTAAATAACTCGTAGTAGTAGTAAATGTATTTATTAACAATAATTGGACGGTGTGGATGCTGATACATTTTAACGATTACATATTACATATATGCTGCCAATTGGCCATCGACCGAAGTCCTTCAGTCATAGGTTCTCATCGTTAAATAACTATTTATTTTAATTAAATAAACATTTATTTGCGGCTCACCCCTCAAATAAATTATTTTTCTGAGTGCATTACCTCGAAGTTCGCTATTTCCCGGATCTCCCGAGTCCTCGAACGAATCATCTCGAGCATTAATTTTGCTGTTCCATTTTGCCCCGTCCGTGCAGTGTTGTAGCCTCGTTCCCCATTCCGCCTCCTCCGCACGAGCATCGGACAGATATGCGAAGGGCATGTAGGTGGATTAATGCGTCGACGTTGCCAGGAGAGCAAGCCGGATCCGGAGAGAGCGTCTCTGGACAGTAGTGCAGTCCGCCCAGGTGCATCGGCCTCTCGTTCCTTCCTCCATCTCCCCCTTTCGCCAACCCTCTCCCGCTTCTTCGGTAATTCTGATCTCGTTCATGCGTTACAGCAGCTTCCTGCGCATCAGCGTACTCCGGAAGTTACTCGCGTGGTCTCCCGCCCGATGCAAATTAGTTGCATACCCGCGACGAGCGAGAGGAACGAAACGGACGGACCTAAAAAGAGGATAACAAATACATAGATGGAAAAGCAGTGAATCTGACGGTACATCCAGAAAAAAGATTAATTAAAACCGAATAAATGTCTACCTTCAAATGACGTTTATTGAGATAAAATAAATGTTTAATTGCCTTAAGGGCGGGGTAAGCTATTAAAATTTGTTTTTGCTTTTTTTAAAATAAATGTATAATATTTCAAGAATATTGTGTTAAAATTTCGAGTCGATCAGAGCAAAATTAACGAAGTTATGACTATTTGAGCGTCTGTTGCTCGTGGCGCGCTATTGTATTAATTTATAGACCCCGAATAAATTTTGAATTTCATAAAATTTAAAGATTATTGAAAAATCTGAAAAAGTTCATACGTATTCAGAAAAATGATCGAATTATTTTCACAAAAAAAAGGGTTGCGGCGAAATTTGTTGACCAATATTTTTTTTTCATCAATTTGTTAATAACATTTTGGAATTATTATTATGCAAAATTAATCTTTTGAGTACCTTTAATATCTGAAAAAATTCATACGTGTTCCGAAAAGTGAACGAATCATTTTCATTAAAAAAAAAAGTTGAGTTACTACATATTTTGATGAACTTTCAATGCCTATAATAAGTATGAATTTTTTCAGATTTTTATAACATTGAGAAGTGTTTGCAATTCTTGCCCGAATTTTTCGAATTTAGGCGGAATGAACACCACTCGATCCAACCTCCTTAAACGATCCGCGGTGTAGCACGCTTCAACCAAATCAGCCGAGAGGAGACGGCGATATCTTCAAAAGGTTTTTTTTTCTCGCCAAACCCGCTCCACCTTGCCGCTAGTCTATTCTCTTTGGGTCTCGCCGCACCGAGTCCCGGCGGAAAGGAAGAAACGAGACTGGATCCGCGCAACGAGCCAACTCTTCCTTCCTTCCTCACTTTCGGAAAGCTTGCGCCTTCGGCGGGTTCCAGTTCGTCGCTCGATCTATTTCACTATAGCTTCCCTCAACTCCTAACAGCCGTGGAGCTGTACAGGTGCATGCGCAACTCCTCGGCTCGGTGTGCATGTGCCCGGTGCGAAATCTATACCGCGGTGTCGCTTGCGCCTGTGAACGACCATCGCCACTTGACACCGTTCCAAAAGCCACCGTCACCTACGGCAACTTATACCGATTTGCCTTTTTTAATTTTTTTTCTTATCATCATAAAGCTCAAGGGCCTCCCGCCACGAATTTTACCGGCATCCGGGGTACAGAATAGCCATCGTGAAATCTAGTGCAAAGTCTGGTGTTAATTTATATCGTGGTATTTTTCGATAAATCACGATTGACTATTTTGTTCTTCGGACTGTTTCGTACTGTCGAATATTATGATTGGTCTATTATATTTTTTACTGCTATACGATAATCGTTGATAATAAAATTTTTTAAGTTGTACAAAAAATAGTTAGTGAATTTTGACAAATAAAAGGTATAAATTTAAAAAAATTGTAAAGTAAAAAAAAAGTGTAGTGCTGATGTCTATGACAATGCCTACATTAATGTTGTAAGTGCTACATAGATGTATAAGATATTGTACAAACTACACGACATTTCCAATAAATGCACTTTTACTACTACCAAAAGTTCTAAATTTCGACAAATAAAATTTGTCACTTATTGGAAATGACATCTGTAAACCGTTATAAATAACATTTCTAAGCATTTAGGAGGGAGTCTCGCTGCGCGCTGACTTTGCATAAGTTCGACAACAATTAGAGAAAATTGCAACTACTTCTTGATGGCGTAAAAATCTGAAAAATCATATATACTAAAGGTACTGAGAAGATTAATTTTGCATAATAATAATTGCAAAATGTTTTTAACAAATTCATCAAAAAATTATATGGTTAACAAATTACCCGGCAACAAAACTTTTTTTTATGAAAATGATTCGTTTATTTTTCTGAATACGTATTGTTTATTTTTCTGAATACGACTTGCAATAAAATAATAAAAACTCTAAACTCAAGAATTTCCCCCGAACTCGATCCCAGTATTGACCTCCAGAATCCAATACCTCAAAATAAAAATTTTCACCTCGAGACGAATATTTTCCATTACGTTATGTATCTCTGGCTTCGAGTCTGTCTCGAGGCGAAAGGATCTAAAACAATCGGCAACGGAGCCTCGACACGATTATCCCCCGCGTTTCATCGAGTCTCTCTCGCTCTCCCGATATTCTCACGAATATCGCAGATCTCCCGGTGGAACGGCGTCGAGATCGTTCGATCTCGCGGTCAATCCCGTCGCCGGGTCGTTGTGTCTCGGTACACTTACACGCACCAAGACTACGGTCGAAATGTCTCTACGGTACGGACACCTCCCTCCGAGTGTCCACCGCCGATCACGCGCCGGTCATGCACACCGCACACTTCGCATATGCCCCGGTCGCAGTCCGTGCAACGATCGGCGTTGTGCATATACGAGACGAGGCGATACAAAGCGCACAGCCGATACCGCGTCGCGTGTTCTCGAAAGTGCAGCAGCGGACATGCAGAGACGTAGCGCGGGCTCGTGGAACGTTCGATCGTTGCGTAACGTCGAGTGAAGCGGTACAGCGAGATGCAACGAGAGCACGGTGTGGGCTGCTGCCGCTGATGCCGGCCCGCTGATGGCTACGGTAGCCACGGCGATACGGAGGTGTTGCACTGGACGGCGCAGCACGGGCATATGCACTTCTGCCCATCATTTCCGTGTTCCGAGAGCCTTGCGAGCCAACCGGCAAACGCTGCATAATGATAATAATTTAATAAACTGTCATATTAGATTGTGATGAAAAATTGTAAATTTAATGCGCTGGATATTGATATTTGCTTTCATTACTAACATTAATTGAATATTAATTTACGTTTTTTGGCAAAATTAGAGTATCGATTATTAATATAAGAAACACAAATTAATATTACGAGAAATCTTTTGACTGAAATTTAGAACAAAAAAATGCATTAAAAATAAAAAATTTTCATTTCCGTGTTCCGAGAGCCTTGCGAGCCAACCGGCCAACGCTGACCCTGCTCCGTGCGCCTGCGATGTCATTTACACTATACAACAACAAATATTACTATGGAATTTAATGTACTTGGCGCATAATGATAATAATTTAATAAACTGTCATATTAGATTGTGATGAAAAATTGTAAATTTAATGCGCTGGATATTGATATTTGCTTTCATTACTAACATGAATTGAATATTAATTTACGTTTTTGGAAAAATTAGAGTAGCGATTATTAATATAAGAAACACAAATTAATATTACGAGAAATCTTTTGACTGAAATTTAGAACACAAAAATGCATTAAAAATAAAAAATTTTCATTTCCGTGTTCCGAGAGCCTTGCGAGCCAACCAGCAGACGCTGACCGAGCATTGTGCTCCGTGCGCCTGCGACATGTGATACATGCTCACAGTGAAAATACATTGAAAATTTCGTATACCGAATATTGAAATTTACTTTGATTCCTTACACTAATTGAATGAATTCCTTACACTTTTTTGACAATATTAAAATACCGATTATTAAAATTACAAACCTTGCCTAAAATTTACAGAAAAAATGTAACAGAAAATAAAAATTTTCATTAATTTGCAAATCAATTTTTATTTACGCGGTCGTTCTGCGTATGAAATTTTACATTTTTGTGTATGTGTGTGTGGATAATGGATGTGCGTCGGCCACATAGTCGAAAGTTACTTATTTGTCGTTCGTTCGACGAAAACGTCGCAGCCGCGATCTACCTTAGGGCCGTATTCGCCGAAGTGGAGCTCTTACAAGGGAGCGCGGGGCAAGATGGGCCGCGTTCTCCGTTCGAGAAGGGACTTTTTTTGCGCTTCGCGGAAAAACGCTTGAGGTGGTCCGCTTTGCCCCACTCCCTGGGCTATGAACGGGTTCTCCGATGTTTCAAAGACCAGAAACGCTTTTAAGGTCTCCGAGGCGGGTTTAGCTGCCGGCACGACTGCACGGCCATCTCCTTTCACGGCTATCGTTATCCCTCGGCGCCGATACCACCGGCGCACGCCTCGTCGCTCGCTTTGACGAGTTAGCTCACCGTCGCGTCGCGTATTTGCGATAAAAATATCGTGCGCACAAGCGACGAAAGGCGACGGAGGGTCACTGATAAAAATCAAACGGTTTTGTCTCGTATGGGCGTTTCAAAGGCAACATGTAATTTATGTAAATAAGATGGTGGAGACTGGTAAAAAAAATGGAGATTAACGAGAAAAAATTTATTGTTGATTCTGTTACCGATCGCGGTATTTGACGTGCTCTTAAGTGGTCACTGGAAACACTGAGATTTGTTCAATCATTTTTCGTCGTTTTATTTATTTATTTATTTCTTTATTTAGATTTGTTTAACGGGGACAAGCACCTTGATACAAAATATAAACGTTTAACAATCATATGATTTTTTGAAAATTTATAATTATAATTATAATTTTTGTTAAATATTTTTACAGAACAGGTACTAGTTCTCTCACCAATATCTTGTTTTCATCGCTAGTCGGTAATGTTTTCACGCGTTTTGAAATAATTATTCGTCATTTCGGAAATCATTATTCGTAATTTCTTAAATCATTATTCGTAATTTCTGAAATCATTATTCGTAATTTCTTAAATCATTATTCGTGATTTCTTAAATCATCAGTCGTGATTTCTTAAATCACTACTCGTAATTTCTTAAATCATTATTTATTACCACCTCCCGACATTAAGAAACAGCGACCATATGACGTATTCCCTTAAAACCCATGCAAAATTAATTTTGTTTGCGTTATCATTGATTTTTTCCATGTTACAAGTTTTCGATTTTTCTTTATTTTTCGCACGTCCAAGTAAATAGACTCTTTGAACGAAATAAAATGGAACTATTTTTTCCTAATATCCTGATGTGTACCCTGTAAAAAGGCATTTGAGATTTGAAAATCGGACCATTTAAAGAACAACGACAATTGTTTTTCACAAAAAGTGCGGTTTTTGCCGATTTTTGTTAAGTTTTGGCCTTTAAGTCTGATTTTCACCCCCTAAACTTTCATACAATCAAATATTCAGCGTACCATTCTCTTCCTCACGAAAAAACGAAGAGATTCATGTGCCGCAAATCCCATTTACCGCTCATAGTACCCTCACACGTTGAGGAAACGCGCGGGGTACATATGTACCCCAGTCCAGAGTCAGCGGGCCGAAAAAATTATGTACGAGTCCGACGGTTAATAAATATTTTTTCTGGGTAAAATGGCGTTTGTGATTTAAAAATCGGACCATTAAAAAAAACTAATTGTTTTTCACAAAAAGTTCAGTTTTTGCCGATTTTCGTTGAGTTTTGGGTTTTAAGTCTAATTTTCACGCCCTAAACTTTCCCAAACTGATGTATTCATCGTACCATTCTCTTCCTCACGAAAAAACGAAGAGATGTGCCGCAAATCCCATTTACCGCTCATAGTACCCTCACACGTTGAGGAAACACGTGGGGTACATATGTACCCCAGTCCAGAGTTACCGGGTAAAATCACCGATGCACGACTTCAACGGTTAATCAATATTTTTCCTGGGTGTGGTGTGACACAATGCGTCGCCGCGGGGTTTCGGGCTGTCGGAATGAGATCGCCGGTGAGAAAACGCCCGTTCGAGCGTAAACGGCACTCGTCGTCTGGCAACCGGTGAATTAAGCAAGTACCCTTATTAAAGTTGGTCCGCGTAGGAAAACGATCGGGAAAGCGGAGCCGAATGCCGATAATCTCGGGAGCCCGTGCGTGCTGCGAAACGCTCTTTCTGTTAACTCGCTCGCAAGGGAACGTCGCTCGTACGATATTTATTATCCGATCTCGAGACAGAAATCGAGACGAGCTCGATGTGCATGTGTGTGCATGTGTGTGCATGTGTGTGCGTGTGTGTGCGTTCGAGCACGCGCTCGCAGCACGTCCGAGAGTCCTAATTACCGCGAGCAGATCTCGATACAACTGTGGCGAGGCTGTGCGCCGGGCGCGCGCAAGAATTTACCGGGATCGGTAGATCGGCAATGACGACGACGACGACGACGACGACGGGAAAGAACGATTCGCTCCCGGCGGGCCTCGTTGCGTCACGTGTATCCTATACCGAGGTCTGGAAAAAGGCACCAAGTACCTCGACCATGATTGCTAATTATCCGATGTGGAAGGAAATCGTCGATCCATGCCATCGGCATCGTGTAAAAGCAGTCATAATAGCTGTATCACAACTATATCGCCCGACCGCGGGGCGTATCTTCGATTCTCGTACGGTGAATACTACGCCCCTCTGATTTCAGCGACGCTATAAATTACCGTAATTATTTAGTTCCCGATCGGCGGCTTTTCGCACGGTACAAATAAAAACTTTGTAAAATCAAAGCGCTGACAAAAAGTCGTTTGCCGTGTAGGACGGAGCGGGGCAAAATGAAACCGCGGGGCGAAGTGGACGATCGGGGATCAAAGTTGACGTTTAGGAGTTTTTTTTTTATTATGAGATTGACCATTTTTTAAAATATCTTAACTTGCTGGTTGTTCGGCTAATTCAGGAAGCGGATATTTATATTTCCGGAGATTTACAGGAAATACGGCACTTCCTGTTTAAAAATGTCATTTTTGGGCCGGAAGTGCCTCCATACCGGAAATAGGTCACTTTCGATCAAACAATTTAATTTACAAACCGGCAGCGACAGATTTCCGATATGACGTCACTTCCGGTAAAAAAAATGAGATTTTCAAACCGGAAGCGTCGGATATCTGGTATGACGTCACTTCCGGTCGAAAAATGAGATTTTCAAACCGGACGTGGCGAATTTCCGGTCGAAAAATTAGATTTTCTTTGCAACGACGACAGTGCACAGCGTTGTGCATCGCATTATTGTGCACAATTCACAGAGTCTATAGTGTCAGAATAGAATAATAAGGGAATAATTATTAGGAATTAAATTGGGACAAACATTATCATATAAAAAATTGTGACAACATACAAACCACTTTCCAATATATATATCAGATAATAAAAATATTTAGCGTTTATGGACAAACTGTTGTAAAATGTATACATTTTTTTTGAAGACTACAATTTCGCAGTTGAAGTGTTACGCGAGAGAAACTTCGATCGTGTTGAAAAAAAAAAAATGTTTTCTATTATGCTACTATTCGCTACTATCTATTACACTATAGAAACAGTTGTGTAACAGGAGAAATGACCCGCAGAAGTTAATGCGAACAGGCTCGCGGAACATCGCGCTGCATAGCGCGATATACACAAAACGCGGCGTAATCGCACAGCCGTATCGGCCTATGTTCCTGCATTACAGCCCGCTAATACGTGGGAACGCAGACGATTAAGCAGAATTTCCATCGGGCGCGTCTCGATATCTGTACTTACAAGTGCAACTTATATTGCAGGTATGATACAACAGGTATATGAAAGCGGGAGCGCGGTCGAGGCCAAACTGCGGACCCATTGCTGGATCGTTGAAAAGATAAAGACGGTACTGGGATCATCCTGATACTTATTATATTACATTAAAAAAAAGGTTTGTACATCATTAAAAAAAAAATTCATCAGAAATGTGCAAAACAAAAATTCCTGTCAATGATACAATTTTTTTTAGGTCAACGAACCTTAAAAAAAATCCTGTCAATTTTACAATTTTTTTTTTAGGTTGACGAATTTTTTCCTTTAAGAAATTATGAAATATAGAAGATAGAAAATCGTGAACTACAGTAAAAAGATTAAATTAATACAAAAATGTGCATCGTCATGTTTCCGTGCGATGTAAGTCCGATACGATACATCTCTCGATTAAATCAAATTCTTCACGCTCGCGAGGCTTTCGCTCGATTGCGATCGTCGAAAAAATACTGACGGTACAGAGATCTTTCTGGTACCTTCATAAACACATAAAAAAACATGTTCCTTCGGAAAGGAAAAAAAATGTCTTGTCAATTTTACATTTTTTGTCAATACACCTTATTTCTTTTACTATAAAAAGAAACCAAATTAACAGCAAAAAAATTGTTAGCTTCAATTATGAGTAAAAAAATATTTAATAAACAAAAAAATATGCATAGTTAAGTTTCCGTGCGATGTAATTCGAATCCAATAAATCTCGTGATTAAATTTAATGCATCACGCTCGCAAGGCTTTCGCCCGATTGCGATCGTCGAAAAGATACAGACGGTACAGGGATCGTTCTGGTACCTTCATAAATACATAAAAAAACATTTTACAACGTAAAAAAAATGTCTTGTCAATTGCACAATTTTTTTTTTTGTCAATGGACCTTATTTCTTTTACTATAAAAATAAATAAAATTAATAAGAAAAAAATTGTGAGCTACAATTATGAGTAAAAAAAATGTAATAAACAAAAAAATAAGCATCTTGAAGTTTCCGTGCGATGTAAGGTCGGATTCAATGCATCTCTCGATAATATTAAATTCTTCACGCTCGCGAGGCTTTTGCTCGATTGGAAAGATAAGACCGACACTTTGTCCATTCTTTACCGTCCGGCAAACTTTAATTACAATCGGCGCTATCTATTCGCATATATTAATGCAAACCGGTGTTTTCACCGCTCGCGTTATGCACGCCTCGAGATACCGGCGAGCGGAGGGCGTCCGCGGGCGTGCAGGCGAGCGTGTCGCGTATAAAAGTTGAATAATAACGGCATTCCGCGTGGTCGAACACTCACGGCGTACGACAGCCGGTATATATATTGCGGCGCGAGTCCGTGCCGAGATCCATTTGCCATTCGAATCGCGATCCGCGTGGTAACGGAGAGGTACGACACATGCGTACGATCATCTAACGGAGAAACGGTCCACGGAAGCTGCACTGCAACGCGAACCAATAATTATTTTCATCGACACTTGGTTTCGAAAGTCCGCATGAAATATCATTACTTCAATCGTCATCGAAATCGATGACATTTATTTACATGTAATTATCGAGTCCCTGCAGTTTTTTTTTCCTTTCATCATCCAATTAAAAGATCAAGGATTTAAGGGAAGGTTCATAAAATCGACACTCAGCGGTTTAAGATGATTTAATTTATTTTAATTTTTATTAATTCATAGCTAAGCCAATAAAGCACCCCAATAATTATTTTCATCGACACTTGGTTTCCAAAGTCTGTTCAAAATATGCTTTCTTCAATCGTCACCGAAATAGATGACATTTATTTACTTGTAATTATCGAGTTCTTGCATATTTTTTTCATTTCATCATCCAATTAACAGATCAAGGATTTAAGGGAAAGTTCATAAAACCGACACTCAGCGGTTTAAGATGATTCAATTTATTTTAATTTTTATTAATTCATAGCTAAGCCAAGAAAGCACCCCAATAATTATTTTCATCGACACTTGGTTTCCAAAGTCTGTTCAGAATATGCTTTCTTCAATCGTCACCGAAATCGATGACATTTATTTACATGTAATTATCGAGTTCCTGCAGTTTTTTTTCCTTTCATCATCCAATTAAAAGATCAAGGATTTAAGGGAAGGTTCATAAAATCGACACTCAGCGGTTTGAGATAATTTAATTTATTTTTATTTTTATTAATTCATAGCTAAGCCAAGAAAGCACCCCAATAATTATTTTCATCGGCACTTGGTTTCCAAAGTCTGTTCAAAATATGCTTTCTTCAATCGTTACCGAAATGGATGACATTTATTTACTTGTAATTACAAGCTGTAAGTATGAGCTCGATAATTATCGAGCTTATGACGGTTTATAAAATTGACATGCAAAGGTATTAAGATGATTTAATTTTTTTTGTGTAAATTCATACCTAAGCTGAGGAAGGTGGGCTGCATACGTGGTCGTATAATTGTTTTCATCGACACTCGGCTGCCAAAGTCTGTTCGAAATATCATTCCTTGAGATTCCATATATTTTTGAGATTTCGGGATTCATAGCATATAGGAGTGAATGTAAAAAAAAGCGATAATATCAAAAAGATTGAGGGTTCGCGCGCGAAGCGCGCGGTCATGGCTAGTATTTAAAAAAAAGCATTTTAACGAAGGATGTACCTGTTTCCTTAATGACGCTATTCCACAGGCATATCCTTCAACAGGGTTATACCATGCCACAGAAATATCTTTTCACATGAATATTATCCGCGCATGACGGTCTCGTCGAGTTTCATGAATCCCGCTGTTAACTACAATTGAATTTATGCAACACGGTCGCCCAATTTTTAAAACCGTTGGCCTGCAAATTTCTGCCGCATGATCGGTTACTTGGACATCGCTTTTTTCATTCCGCAGTTATTTTCCGTATTCAGACCATTCGAGAATAAAAAATTCCCAAAAATCCGTGACAATGCACGTTTTTTTTATAAATAAAAAAAATTATTACATATATATCTTCCATCTGGCGCCAACGATGGTTACGAATAATGGTTACAATTGTTTCCGATACATGTGCCAGATTTAACGGAAGTAGCGGTCTCCGCGCACTGAAAAGTGTATTTGTACACAAGTGCATCAGACAGGTTCGAGATAAGCAATCACCATCGCCGCTGCTGTTGCTGCAGTGATTAACATGTGCTTTTTCCATCCCGAAGTATTTTCTGAATTCATTCTATTCGAGAATAAAAAATGCCCAAAAATCCGTGACAATGCCCAATTTTTTTTAATAACCCAAAATTACATATATATCTTCCATCTGACGCCAACGATGGTTACGAACGATCGTTACAGTTGTTTCCGATACATGTGCCAGATTTAACGGAAGTAGCGATCTCCGCACACCGAAAAGTGTGTTTGTACACGAGTGCATCGGACGGGTTCGAGTCAAGCAATTACCATCGCCGCTGCTGTTGCTGCAGTGATCAACATGTGCTTTTTTCATCCCAAAGTGTTAGCTGAATTCAGCCTATTCGGGAATAAAAAATGCCCAAAAATCCGTGACAATGCACGATTTTTTTTACATAAATAAAAAAAAATTACATACCTATCTTCAATCTGGCGCCAACGATGGTTACGAACGATCGTTACAGTTGTTTCCGATACATGTGCCAGATGTAACGGAAGTAGCGGTCTCCGCGCACTGAAAAGTGTATTGTACACGGGTGCATCAGGCGGGTTCGAGACAAGCAATTACCATCGCCGCTGTTGCCGCTGCAGTTGCTGCAGTGATCAACCGGTAAGTTGTAAGCGGTCTCTGGTACGGTGTACGAGCCATAAAGCACGAGCAATTAACGTTTAATGTCTAGTTGGTAGAGACAGTTTTGCGGAAAGGAGAGGAGGGAGCCCGGTATCGTTTCTACCCGCGTGCGGGCTACGCGGGAGACCTCGCGCTATTATTATAGTTCGTCGTTATAGATATACCGAACGCTTGGCTGTGTGCATAGTTACAGTTTAAGTGCACCACACCAATTACACCTTTTACCCGCATAGCTGCGAACCGATCTCGATAATTCAAATACCGCGTTATATCGAAGGACAAAAATATCCACCAATCGCCTCAAGCGTTACATATTAACAGAATAATGTCCGTGGCTTATCATTGCCATCGGGGAGAGGGCGGCACATTGAAAAAAAAAAAAAAAATTGGTCGGATTAACCAACCGGTAATATGCGCGCAAGGTCGGCATTTGTTTGCCAAAGGCATTAATTTTTTTCAATAATTATTCGCTCTAGCCGATTCGAAGTATGTTTAATGCAATTGAACATTCAGTTACACCTATCAAGATCAGTTCCGATTCTCACTCAAGGCTGCTGTTCGAATAAAAAAAAAATCTTCCTCATAGAACAAAATGAATGAATGAATTTTTAAGTAATCGTTGATCTTTGTTCTATAAAAAAAATAAAAAATGAACGATTAATTAAAAATCTGATAATAACATTTTGCAATTATTATTATGCAAAATTAATTTTCTCAGTACCTTTAGTATACATGATTTTTTTCAGATTTTTACACCATCAAGAAGTACTTGTTGACATGTAAATAGTTACATGTCATGTCAATATATTTCTAAATTTAAAATTAAAAAGAAATATATGTCTACATTTGAATGAAAAATAGTTTTTATGTAACTAGGGTAAAACTGGGGAATATGGCCCGGTCCATGTATCATTGATTTACGTGTTAATCGAGGTGGGCCATATTCACCACCACTTTTACCCTATAGACAATAATAAACATCGTTTTGCCCAGAGTTGAAACGTGAAGGTTGAGTTTCTTCATTGGAAATAAAAAAAGTGGAGACCTAAATTAGACTATTCTGAAGCCGCAGCGCGTTGATACAATAATGTCCGCGGCTTATCTTTGCCATTTATGAGAGGGGGCGAAATGGAGAAGAAAAAGATGGTCGGATTAACCGACCGGTGTTCTAGCTATAATTATTCATTTTGCCTTTATGATGTTTCGATATACAGGTATTATGCAGAACAGTAGATAATCGAGTGATTTTTTGTGACATTTTTTATTCGAACCCTGTGCAACGTGAATTACTAAATAACGAGTGTGAATTTATCAATGAGAGGCGATTGGAAATTGTTGTTTACTTTACCGAGCCACGCGTGACAATAAATTTATTGCGTTGTACGCGTCCGTTATTGGGGTGAACTTCGGTGCGACATTGTTTATTTAGGAGCGATATCTGTTGCAAAATGGAACTGGTGTCGAGCAATAAATATAATAAATAAATTGTTATAATAAATATATTGATAGCAGCTCCTCTCCGGAACTCATCGAGGCCGGATGTGACGCTCCAAATTTTTCACCAGTGATTATGGGTATTACATTCCCGTGATGTATATAAAAAAAAATCTGACTTTATTTTGTTCAATCCGCAAAGCATTGATCCATTAACCTGACAGTGCCTACGTCGGTGATCAGACCAAGATTATAGATTATACGTAGGTGTAAGAATTGTTGCTATCGAGCGAGTTTAATGGGAACTTTGAAGGAACTCAACAAGCAATAAATAAAATATACACGTATTGTTAGTCTTCAACCGAAACCTTTTTCAGTCTTCTTGACAAAAAAGTACCTCTATCCAATCCGATATACGCACTTGTGTGCGACGACATTCGGTTATTTTGCGTCAGAAATTCCAACGAAACGGTTGCATGATTCAAGCAAATAATGATGTTCCGCAAAATACTTTAAGGTACAACGTAACCATTTATTAAAGGAAAATAACAGTCTGAGTTCTTCACATTAAAAAAAAAAATCAAAATACTCATACGTTTTGGTTAATCGATCAAGCCAACTAAACTAGTGGATATTCCTCTGAATAAATAGCATATTTCAACTGGATTGGTGTTTCAACATTGATCATATTTTTTATTTAAATATGCCTTATATGATTTAAATAAAGATTGGTCAACCGGACTAAATCTCCGGTCAACTAATAGTATATTATGCCACAAGGGAGGAATAGTATATTTTGATACTAGAGGCCAAACGAGCAGTGCGCAAGAAGGGAGATGGCCTTGTGTATCGAACCATATTTTTCTTTACGAAGGCAATGCAAAATCCGAGTTGCCCACCTTTCACAGACATGCACAATGGGGTTAGCCTCGGTGTTACTATGGCAACCGTCTGTTAACATAGTAACCGTTTGCGCCGCTAGATGGCACTAGTAGCAAAATCTTATTTTGCACACCGATGACCAGTGCGCAAAGTACTTTGCACACCGGTGAACCAGTGCGCAAAGTGTTTTGCCCACTGGTGAAGCCGCATCGTGCGGC
>JAPYZC010000575.1:0-29995 GCA_030522665.1 Ichneumoninae sp. A BG-2022a | reverse complement strand
ATATATATATATATAATCCGATTCCCTGCCTCGGCACAGGCTTCCTCGGAAGCGAACAATCCGAGAGACGACCACGAGGAATGCCTCGCGCCGTCCGGTGAGAAACTTGACCCTAAGAATTCCAACTATCCGTGGCCTTTAATTCTCGACAGCGACTCAGGCCTACAAACCAAAAACAAGGGAAATTACAAAATACAGATTTTTCTCCGACGATCGAGTTACTCTCGGAGATCCGTGGAATTTAAGATTCGGTGATAGCGGTCCGATCTTGCGGCATTCGGCTAACGGAGAAACGTCCAGCGGACGCCTGACGAGAGGACAGAGTCTCGTGGGGCATATAATAACACCGAGTATTGCGGTAACGACGAAAGAATCGTCAGGACCAATAGAAATGAAAGAGTATCTCTCGTCGCGGAGAGAAAAAGGAAGAGAAAAAAAACAAAACAAAAAAAATAGGCAGAGAAGCATTAGCATAAAGTAGTCTGGTTAGGAGCTCGGGCGAAGAACAAGAGGGACGCCAGGGAGAGAGAGTCGGCGCGCATCGGGTAAACCTGAATCGCTTCGGGTTATATACGAGTATCGCGAACCGGAATACCACACAACATACTTACAACAACCGAATACGTATAGGTAAGCACGGGGGTTCACCGTGAAGGTAGCAGTAGGCACCTATTATATGATACAGTGGAAGAGCGTACGTGTAGCTGCAGATGCTGCTTCGACCCGCAGGCCGGTCGTTATGCACCGCGCGCTCGACATCACCATTGTTACTTTTATCTTTCCGCTCTCTCCCTGTCGTATACTACATCACACAAGTGGTTCACAACCTCGCGTCCTTATCCCATTCAGCACTTGACTCCTTCGTCCCTCCCTGACTCCTTCGATGCCTGACCGTCGCGGTGCTATCGTTTTTTTATTTATTTTTTTTTATACGAAACTCTCCCAAGGGCGAAACTGTTCGGTTTCGACTTTTACCTGGATCATCGAATATTCTACACAGTAAGGTAAATTGTTCGTGTTAGCCGTGTAAAAGTTTGTGTCCGAAATAACTCGAAATATGAGTACAATCGTCCGGTCACCGAAATCGAATCCATCGAAAGCTTAGTTCATTGGCTGACCGAAACTTCTGCACGCACGAGAATGCCGACTTTAATTGTATTAGTGGCAATCTCGATACAGAGTTACACCTATCAGTGGCCACCGAGATATTTCCGTAACGATGAATATTGCCGGTGACGGCGATAATTCCTGCGTCCGTCTGGCGAGGAAGTGTTTGTCGAATGCACGTTATCGTTCGTTTGCGTATGTCGGCGGTAATCGTAGTGATTGGACTCACCGGTAAGTTCGTCGGCGTCGACGTCTCTCGTGACGAGAACGGCGATCGTGTGAGCCGCCGGAAAGCCCCAGGCGGCAACAGCGCCAACCGTCGAAAATCCCTGCTGTAGACCGAAACCGTCTTCCTTGCTCGGATTGCCGGACGTTCTGGTCCATTTTCGTGCGACGATGCACCACCACGCGGACAAGACGACCCACCTGGAAGCACGCGACAATGAATAAACAAGTGCATTAAATTCGAAAACGCCCAACAGAAGTTTCGCTGAGAATTCTCTTAGGGGCGGGGAATTAAGTTACGTAGGCTCGTCGTTTTTATTGGTTATACATGGTGAGGGCAGAGATTCGAGTTGTTAGAATTAATAATCTTTCAGCTCTTTTCGAGCTAAGCGAACAAGGGAGATGGATGAACGGAGAGGTTTCCCTTCGTCGGCCTCTTTGGAACCGATGATAAATGGTGAATGCGGCTCTGTCCACACACAGCGATAATAGTAGGGTCTTTTCGTTCCTTCCGTCGGGACCTGCGCGGACGCCCATGAGCACCAACACACATGCAGAAACCGGCCTACATCATACAAAAAAGTGGATACTAACTCGCTACTTATACCGCGGCACACGATTTTCTGTTATTCTGTCCACCAGCCCCGCGAAAATTTATGGTTGCTCTCAGCGTATCGGCGATTCCTCCTCGCGTTTTGAATAACGGTAAATCGCCTAAAACAATTTCTGCTTAACTTCCAACCCGTAGTTGCGTATGAATTATTGAGTCAGGACCGACGAGGTGCTCACGTCTTACTAGCGATGATGCTAGTAACGCTAATCACATATATAGGGATATAGGGAAGAGCGGGAAAAAACGCAATTTTCCCAATCAGTTTTGGATGTCCCATTTTTTCCTCATCCATACATCCGGATTTTTGGCCCTTTTTGCCCGACTGTCACATCCAAAAATTATTGAAAAAATGCGTTTTGCCCCGCTTCCCTACTGACCGAAATTCTAATCACTGATGATATAACATAGCGTCATTAGCGTTGCTAGTAGGACTATAGAGATTCTGACCCAGGAGTCAGTTAAAATTATTATATACAGCTGTATATTTTTGTTTGTACATACATCTGCGAGATTAAAAAAGGCGATGTATATATGTATATTTATATATATGTATATACACACAACACGCCGCTCGAGACGCTCGACCCTCAACAGTTAACGAGAGTTATGTATACCGGTGGAATTTTATAGCGATGCAGTTTGACTGCAAGGGTACTGAATTATAACGAGCGCGATACATACGAAAGAGCGGGAGCTCCTCGGACTCCGTCCATGCATCCCCGAGAGGCTTTGTGCGTGCGCGTTCTCGTATGCAAGGCTTTACATAATAATTGATTGTACGAGAAGGGGCGAGCAGGAGAAAAGAAAGAAGGAAGAAGTAAAAAAGAAAAAAAAATACCGAGAGAAGATGCACGCCCGACCGGGAGAGCGTACCGACTATGAAAATTGCTTCGTGTTTTACGAGGTTGGGGGCCGTGGAGACCTCCTACGGGCTCGGTGAGCGTCGAGAACTTGTGATGGAACATTCTTTCTCTTTCCACTCCTGCACTTCCTCTTCCACGAGCCTTCGCTTTCGACATATAACATCTCTAGATCCTGCTTGGAATGACAGACCCGAAACAATTATAACACGCTTCTCTCGCGAGATAAAAACCGTATGGTTTTCTCGCCGTGGTTGGGTATCATTTAAACCAAAACTCATTTCCGCTGAAAAATTACTAGGTTGGGGAAATACCATGTATACGTGTACGTCTTATGGGAAAACGTCATTTCCGGTTTCGAAATTTCAGTTTTCCACCGGAAATGACGTTATACAGGAACAACATGACTTTCAGTTTTTAAATCTCAGTTTTTTTTTAACCGGTAGTGAAGTCTTACCGGAAATACGTCACTTCCGGTATGAAAAATCTCACTTTTCGATCGGAAGTGACGTCATACCAGAAATACGACACATCCGGTCGAAAAATGAGATTTCAAAGCCGGAAACGGTTCCGAGATCTTTCGTTTATTTAGTCTTATTATTTATTTTCTCATCTGGGTTTATAGGTACTCTTGTTGTATTTCTTCTACTTTAACTCACAATTGTAGGTGAATTACTTTCTGCTACTGTACATATAAATAGGCCTGCCGGTGTATTGTGAAATACAAAATGATACTCTACCCTCGCAGTCGATAGATTCAAGAATTATCGTAAGCCGGTAATCCGATAATAACGAATATGCAGACGGCATGCTCCGCTTCCGGAGATAGCCGAGCTCCGACAGAAATGCTCTTTCTCGTTACTATTTTACGTCAAACTCTCTCGTTATTCGAACGCTGATCAGCGAAGACGCCAACAGGCACGTCGCGGCGGATAGTTGAGAGAAAGACGAATAAGATTATGAAGCTGGGCGAGCATAAAGGCACGGGGTGAAGGAGGCACGAGAAGAACGAGCGAGTTGTCGGACACGACGGGCCCGCCAACTAGCAACCCTGCCGGCCGAACGAACGAGCTCTCCCCCCTCCCTCGCCCCTCACCGTGCCGTCCCACTCTCAGCGTGAAAGAGGGATGGCGAGACTCGAGAGTCGCAGAGAGTCGGCTCGCTCCGGGGTATATAATCAGCGAGATGAGATGAGCGAGGGTTACTAGTACTTTTCGTGTTTGTTTTGTTAGTTAGCGAGTCGTTATGCGCGCAGCTTCGGTTCCTTCTCTCCTCTTTTCTTCTCGCACACTCGGCCCTCGGCAGGAGAGGTGATAGCAGGAGTGGCAACGACGTTTCAGCGATCCACGACAGAGCAACAGGAACACAGAGTTTTCAACTCCCTCTCTGACGCTCGGTGTGTACCTTGGGCCAAAGTCAACTACCGCCGCGGAGAGGCGGCCGAAATGAGAAGACCCGATCACCCAACCCCAAACCGTGATTAGTTCATCCGCCTCAACGAACGAATCCAACAGTTCCCGACTTATAGTGTATGTACACGCGTCAATCGACGCTGGTTAAAACCTGATCAGCGGCCGCGCACAACTGCCAAGGTGAATCGGCCCGTCGAGTGGATTGAAATTGTGTCCAAACTCGAAATCTTTTCTTACGACTCGCGCGCCGTCTTCGGCGTTTTTTCTTAACCCCTTCACGATTATCAATGCGATTGAAAACGCGATACCGAAGAAATTTCGGAATCAGAGGCGGACCGCAGTAGGCTCGGATCGACGTCCGTTCGATTTATAAATTATACAATGTCGAATAATATTTTTCTACTTATTTAAGTTTCGCTCGGATTATCCCCGAGAGCCGATGAATTCCGCCTGTTCATTCCGGGCCTCCTTCGTCTTGAAAAACTCCTCGTCGTTGCTCTGCTTCCTTCTCCTGTCCCATATTCTTCTTCAACTTATTTTATTCTTTATTTTTTTTCGCATTTTTTTTACTCGTTCCTCTCGGGGAACAAGAGAGCTGGCGGCTACCAAGGCGAGCGCTCAGTGGGTACGGCTCGTCTCCCCCCCCCCCCTCTCTTTCTCTCTCTCTGGGGAAAGGAAACGAGAGCCGAAAGGGAGCACAACCGGGAGAATAAGAGGGACGAATGGAGGGAATTGCGGGAACCGAGCCACCACCTCGAAATTGGCGTTTGTGTACCAGGGGGAGACTGGGGCAAAATGGAACGCCAGGGCAAAAGGGACTACCATTAAAAAAAATTGCACAAATATCGTAAAGTGAAACGATTGAGAATTTGTCGATATGGAAACAAACGATTAAACGACTCGAGAGACTCGATTTGACGATACGAGTAGATCGGCGGCTGGGGCGATCCATAAACAGAAAAAACAGCGAACGCCTGTCCGCTCGTTATCCTCACAATGACCGGGTGCGCCAACAGTTTTCCGAAAAAGGCCGTGCGTTTTACCAGTCACGATCAGTGACTTTCGAATCGCCTCGACTCCATGTTCGAACACTGTCGTTATACGATCGTTTACTATGTACCGGACTATGTATGTGACCGGAGACCCGTAATAACAAGTGCCGAGCTGATTCACAGCTTCGCTCACCGCTTGGCCTACTTTTTTACCGTACCATACGCCCGCGTAATCTGCAACACTTCTGGACCAGACCCGGGCTTTGGTTTTCACATTACGTTCGCGAGAGCGGGGCAAAACGATCCTCCGTTTTGCCCTGACGAGATGTTTTTTTTCTTTTTTTCTAACCCGCGAAAACAAGTTTCTACGAAATGTATATTCAAAATATTTTTATCATTGCTATGGCTATTTAGATAGTTAGATTTTTAATCCACGTATTGCAAATTTTTCGATAAGCGAAAAAATTATCGGCGAAAAAAACCCACAGAAAAAGGGATCGAGTTTGTATAAGCTCTTCATTTTTTTTATTAATTGTATCGCGGAGACTGCTAGTCGAAATACCGAATGATTAAAAGTATATTATCTGTCCATCACTGATACCAATAACTACGAACTATTCAGCGGTATTTGCACTAAGAAAAAACTTTTTCACTTCCAATCGTAAAGGACAAAAAATATCGTATACGTGTAGAAAATTGTTGCCGCCCCTTTCCGCGCCTCCGTCCTTTTTTGTGTTCTGCCCACAGAAGAAACGAAAGGCGAAAGGTTCATGGGATAACAGAACTCGTGCATCATAATAAAAAAAGCGCCGTCCGAAATTATCCCATCGTATCTGTAACTAGCCCGCCCGCAAGAATTACCGATAGCGGATCTTTTTTTGGCAAGCCTTTTTTCCATCGTGCTACTTTACCGCGAATATTTTTTCCATGACTTTTTTTTTAAATGTTTGGTTATTTTTAACTAATAACCACGCAGTAACGGCTGAAATGAGAATAGCCAGGTACCGCTTGCATTATCCCGAGCGTCGAAAGTTCCTCCCGCGTTGTTCCCTTAGCTCCGGCTCACGATCTCGTTTTTTTCGACGTTATTTCAGTTTATTTATTATCTCAGCGTCCTATCTCCAGAGCCGGGCTGATCCCGGTACGGAAAGAGCGGCTCGGTTATTTGTTGAAATAATTTCAAACGTGAATAATACACCGGTATAAACCCGCCGGAGAGAATCGGTTTCTGCTCTCCTTGGAACTCGTTTAAGTCGTCCTGCACTGGCACCTCGGACCGACCATCCTCCCTCTCGCTCTCATGCCCCCCCCCCCTTCTCTCTCACTCCTGCCATCTTTCTCCACCTTGGCGCTAGCTGACTTTCTCATTCTCGTCGATTCGTTCGCTCTCGGGCTCTCCTTCTCTCGCCACCGCCGTTCCGAGATGGAATGCCATTGACTCCGTGCATATCTACCGAGCAACAAGGCTCCTCTCTTTCAGCCCTTCTCTCTCGGCCCCGGTGTATTTTAATCCAACGGGTGTCCTCGCTCCCCGCATCGCTCGACTCTGTTTTTACACTCGTATCTTCGACCCGATTTTATTCAACGGCGTTCACTCGAAAAAAATTAAAACATTACGATGAAAAAAAAAAAAAATGATTTTCGATGAAAAAAAATCTACCTGCGGATCGTACCGAGTGACTCGTGACGGTAGCGGCGATAACTTATCGACCGTCATGGTGGTGAAACTTTTGTTCGCGCGCCGAGTTCGGGCCACCCGTTACATCGAGAGACGGCCGAGATGAGCCTTTCAACATAAAGCCGTGGATGGGATCCTGGGGCCCTCCTCGTCCTCGGCCTCCTCGCTTCGTCGAGATGGGAGTCGGAGGCTCGTTAGCGGCACGAGGGAAACCACGCAACACTGTTGCCAGATTGTTATCCCCCGCCCCTTCGCCGCTTTGCGATCCTTCTTATCTCGCCCCGCATTTCGTTGGCCACGGGCTCGCGAAATGTGCAACGCGGAGCGCGCGTCTTGTGGATACGAGAAACGTATTTATTTTTCATTCTGACCTCGGAACTGACCAGGTATGGGCAGCGTGCCGAAGATATTGCGGAAGAGCCGGTAGTTTCAGCAATTTTCCAATTTTCTTTTTTTTTCGAAACGAGCGCCAAAACTGGTCGAAATATTAAATAAATAAAAACTGTAGAAACTTTCGATACGTTTGGTCGTCGAAAAAATTTGTCCGGAAACACGGAGAGTGTGAGTTTATGGAACTTAAAGAATTATTCATATTTTCTGCATTCTTTGCTGTTCGGTGATTTTTGGGCGAGCGGTGACTTTTGAGACTCTCATACTCGTTTCTCTCCGTAAATCCGTGTCTGCCCGTACTCGGTAATTATCGGCTCGCAATGGAAACGAATACAAAGAGCGCGGACGCCGCAACGATGCAGCGGTTTACAAAGCCATTCGTTGTTGTCCCGGCGAACTGTGCTGTGCTTATACGTTCGCAGCTAGTTCGTTGGCGGGAGTGCAAGCGGTGCACAAGTCCCTGCGAATAAAATTGACGACGAACGTTATGCTCACCAGACGCTCGCGGCGTTACCGAAGTAATAGAGCAGGAGGAAGACGACGGCGCAGTAAGGATTCGCGAGGCCGTCCTGTGTGAGGTACTGCTGCTGTTGCTGCGCAATCACCACCTGATCCTGCGGATGGAGAGGCAGCGCGGACGTGCACGCGACAGCCAGTCTGCCCGCTGCCAAACGTATTACGTAACCGAGACCGACGGCCGCGTGGCACACGGCCAGGCACGCGATCGCACTTTCTGTAACAGATCGACACGATTCAGTCTCGTTACTTACCGAAGGATCATAAGCATATAAATTATAGGATAATAAGTACATCGAAATGTAAAATAAAAAAAGAATACAAAAATATGAAAAAAAAACACACACACAAATATGTTAATGAAAGAATCAAGAAAGCATCGATACTGACCACCAGTGGTGATGATCGTTCGCTGCTTCTGAGGCCTCAGTAGAGTGAGGATACCGGCGGCCACCGATATCAGACACAGAGTTGCGAACGCGGCGATCCACGCTTCGGTCAGGCGCTTTTCTCGCTGCGACCAAAGTATGTCCGCGTCGCAGGCTGCCGCGCATCTGCCTGAACGATTCAGGAATATGTACAGGCCCGATTTGGCGTAGAGGGAACAACCCCATGGCCCGTTTCCAGCACCGATCGGCTGAAAAGATTTTAAAATAAAAAGGTGACAGTCTCCTCGTCACGCGGACGAAGTGATATCGATTGTACAACGTCGCGATAATAACCTGTATAGGGTTGACCGGTCCCGGCTCTCCGGGTCCCTCCATACACATGTGCTGATGATTGTTCTCCGGTGGAAATTTCGAGCAGTTCAAGGCCGCTGGCCACGGAAAGCCGAAACCCTGAAGCACCGGGTAGCATCGGGCTCGGACCTGCTCGCACAGACCTCGACAGGGTCCGATCGGCGAGGTAACCTTTTCCGTGCACATGGGGGCGTAGACCGAGCACAGGAACAGGTGCAACTGAGCGCTGAAAGCAAACGAACAATCCGAAAAGGGCATTTTTACATTTCGTCATACATTGTTATTATTATTGTTGTTGTTGTTGTTGTTGTTGTTGTTATTGTTGTTATTATTGTTGTTGTTATTGTTATTATTATTATTATTATTGGAATGTAAAATGGACAAGAAAAAAAAAGGTGTTACAAAGATTTGTGACAAGTACACGTATTGTTTGTTTTACTACGTAGCGAGTGTACAATAATAATCTTGATATTACCTGCATCCGTATTGAATGAGAGGACTGAAGGTCTGTAGAGTAAAATCGGCGTCTCCCTGTATCTCGTGACCCACGAGATTCGGCATGGCAGTAACATTGTAACCGAGACCCCGGCACATCTCGATTCTTATGGGCTCGCATGCACCGTCGACCGTCCATACAGTTCTCATCAACAACGCGATCGAGAACCACCACATTTTTACACTAAACTTGTTAAAAAAACTTTAATCTTTATAGAACAATAATAACAGCGCTGCGCGATGGCATGGGAGAAAACTGTAAGCCGGTAAGGCGGCGAGTACGGCTACCGAACGCAGTCACGGAGCCAAAAATGTCTGCAGTCCGATAGGCCAATTTTCGAATCGCTCCCTCCTCCCCCCCAATCAATGGCAATAACAGTGCCGATCATCACCGACGATCACCGATGCGAATGAGCAATCGATTCCGACACAAATCGGAAACGCGGGAGTCAGCGAATGAAACGAGTGAGGTCGAAAGTTACAGCTGTGTTGTCTATATATAGCTATAGCTGCAGTATTATATTATAAAATGTCCACAAGTAACGTGTTACGTTTTATCCGCACGTGCGCGTACACGGAAAAGCACCCTCGCCTCTGTTGTGAACGCAAACGGCAATGTCAATGCTGAAAGCCAGAAGAGGACAGAGAGTGCATAGGACAAGGGGACCGCGGTTTGTGGGAGCGGAAAGACCGTTCGTCGTCGTCGTCGTCGTCGGGAGGGTCGGCGGTATGTTTGACAGTCGCACCAGCAGCGCTGTTGCACCCGAGTCACGGCGCAGCTTCCACGAACTCATCATAAATCACAGACTTTTTAGAGTTTTCCGGGGATAGAGGCGGCTCGCGCTCCCGCTACGAGACGGGAGTAAGGAGGACGAAGGACGGTAGGGCATCGGTGATAAAAACAATATTATAGACGGGACAATATATTTATCTGATAACAAAAACATTCGTCTCTAGTATTCCCGAGAATACTTCGGTCACACCTTCGACCGATCGTTTGCTAACTCGCTGGGATCACTCGACGAGTCAACCTGCGCGACGATGGATTATGGTCGTAGATTAAGTTTCACACGCGACCGATGTTATCCGTGCGGCGGTACATTTTTTTTTTTTATCACTCTTGCGGTAGCGCAGATCGGTAGATATAAATGTCGAACGGGGCGACGTGACTCTAACGCAGGAGGATCCGCGTGTTACTGACCCTCCTAGACTTCGGGACCGGATTACTGACTCGCTTGCCTCCACTCTCAGAGCCCCTTCTCGCGCTCCCTGTTTGGCATACGTTCTCTCCTCCCTTCTCCGCATGGCCGGCAGCGGCAGCAGCAGCGGCACCGGGAACGGCGTCCGAACACCGCATCTCCTTAGCTCCCACCACTCACCCTTTGTCAGTCGTCGCAGTCACGCTCGTAGCTTGTGGCTCGGGGAAAAATTTTCCTGTCTTTCGGCGATTCCCCTGTCGTTCGGAACCCACCTTAAAAACTGTAGGTTCAGGCCCTCGCAATCTTTATAATTACAATGCATTATTAAATAGTCAAATTAGTACGCGGCCGTATGGTAAAAACTCGCCGTTGTGATGTTCGGAATCAGCCCCAAGGACGAATTTGCATTTTTACTCTCGGGGAAAGTTTGATACACGCACAGTCCCTACGGACGCCTCTATTTTCGTCTGTGCTTTATAGAAGAAAAAAGTTTGGCTTCGGTGTGAAATATCTAACGATTAATGTTATACACTTATTTTGCACATTGACAATTGCTGAGACGATGCGGAACGATTAGGGCATTTAAGATGCATAGCTGCGCTTGAATCTTTCTGCATAAGTGACTTTCTTGTCGGACTGAGGTACCGCATTGACCTTTCGCACAGACTCGTACATCGATCGGTCCACCTGTTGAATAAACAGTTGGACGTCCTCGCTACACTGCAAGGTCTCACCTCGAGACTTTGCCAAACAATCTTTCAGCTGCGGACACGAAAGAATGCGATTAATTTCTTTTTTTTTATTCTTTGTTTTTGTTTTTTATGCAAATGACCTTTTGTGTCTCTTTGGAAGTAAACTTCTGTTTCTCTGTCTGGACATACTCGGTGAGCCTTCTCAATGTATCTTCGGCTTCGACGATATCGATATTGTTGCGCACCGTGTGGGACTCGTCGATGCAGGCGAGTTTGTCTATCCAGTACTTTTCGTAATTTTCCACTCGACCGTCGTTGCCTGTTAAAAATATTCTCTCAGTTCAGCAGGCCACTACCGCGAATTACAATAGCTACCGGCTTGCAATCTGTCAGCAATGTTCTCGCTGATTACGATGGTATTTTTTTCGTCTGGCATCGGTGGCGCTTTTCCTAATTTCGCGTCGCACGCTGCGACATCTTCGCTCGGTTCGGACATCTCGTTATATTCGGTCACTTATCGTGGCTACAAGTTTACTCGATCGCCTAACAGACGTTAATTTTGACGAGGGTGGAACTGGAGAGCGTAGGTTTAATGTCGGATTGGTCGGATTAATGCAAAACAAAAAAAAATTGAAACACGCTGGATGACAAATAAAAGTCAGTTGGAATCCGGAATGTCGTCGTCATAGTCGCGCGACTCGCAAATGCATGTCTAGACAACACTAGTGCGACTGCGACTACGATGCAATTCCGAATCTAGAGTTTCTTTTTCAGAGAAATTCAGCAAAATATTTCCACCTGGCAGCTAGTTTATTTTTTATACACAATGGATGAACCGTTATCAGGTCCACCGAAGACGATTGATAGGTTACGGACCGAATTTGTCGCAGTTAAATATCTGTAGGTGGTCTCCTATTCGGCGCCGTGATTCAAGTCCCAATAGTGTTCACCGTATCCGCCATTATTGTTTCCCCAACGAACCTGCAACGCGTCATATTTCATTGCATTAAAAAAATCAATCTAAACCGTCGATCTGTCGGAAATCATTTAATGAGCATTACCTTCCCCTGATGATGATTATTGCCCAAATCCTTGCGCTCGAATCTCTGCTCCCACTCCTTCGGATTTTCGCACACGTGACCAAATTCGATCTTCAGAGGAGCCAGGTGTTCCGAAAATATGTCCCTACCCGATACAGCACAGAATTAATTCGTAATTAAAAAAAAGGTATTGCCTCGATAATTGAACAACAATAGACGAACTTACTGAAAGTATTGACCATTGCGCAGAGCATCAACGACAAGATTTCTTGGCAATTTTTTCGTCTCCACTTGCTGCCGTATCATGTTGTACCCGGGTACATGCTCTATACGTCTTGCCACTGCGACCGCGTCGAACAAGATACACACAACGAGCAAGTGGCCAATGGCAATTGAGATCGAGCGATTTAAATGTCGATTGCGCATATTAACGTGATGGGATACAAATGTTTCTCGAACGAGGACCGATATCGGACTGAGCGACTTTCTCGGTGAATAAAATCGGAGAACGAGATACTTTTTTGTTCCGAAGCAACGCTCTATTAATCACACTTTCGTTCGGCGTTATAAATCTTTTTGTCTACGATTAGAATGTACGTCGACGGAAAAACGACAACGATTAACAATACACTCCGGCGTTATTTATTAAACAAAACAATAGAATTAAATACAGATAAATCGGTTATCACACACGGGTCAGAGATATTAAATGCAGCGGACAATAAATACTATGTCGAAATCCGTTCGGAAAGTCCGGTTAACGCGAAGATCGGATGAGCGATTTCAATCGACGATCGAAACTAATATCAATCAGTATATAGCAAATTTTATTATTTCTCAAAGTTGACCGGATAGCTGTGCTTCGCGCACTTTATCATCGACTGCAAGAGCTTAACGAAACCGGTGTCCTTTGGTTTCTCCAAGCCACGAAGAACACGATTCTTCATTACCGACACGAACTCCCGATTGCTGAGTTGACCGTCCACTGCAAAGAGAAAATAATATTGTCGGATGGTCGTCAAAAATGTAAGAAAATTTTAAGCGCACTCTATAATATTAACGATCTTTTTCAATTGGCCTGGCATTCTATGGGCCTATTAATACCATCTACTTTTTTAAATAATTGGACTCACTGTTCTCATCGAATATCGTGTATACCACTTGGATAACGTGGTCATCCAAATCAACATGGGCCACGGTCTTCGCGACGTGTTTCAGCGTAGCTGTGAAACAGATAAATAATAGGAAAATGCATAAGAAATTCTATCAACGATCCGGTCAAGACGTTAACCAATAGCGATAATGAATATCGATACCTTGGTCAATCGACGCGCCGGCAATATGATAAAACGTCAGAGCGGTATCAACGTCGTTTATATTATTTAGAAAATGGAAGAACTTCAAGTAATCATCCTTGTTTATCCCTTTGGCATTGTCCCTGAAACTGCGATTATTGACAAAATTATTATACTTTATTAAGACTTTTTGGTTTTCAATTCGAACGACTCGGATACGTGAAACGAACGACGTCGTCCGATAGTTACCTTTTCTTGACTCTCTTCAACATCCGCGCCTTCTTTTTCTCTGGATAGCCAGCGTAAGCCAGCAATAGCTCCGTGAAATCTACTTCGCTTATGTTTCCATTACTGTCAGGATTTCGACGTTCGAACTGAAACGGACAAAGTTTTCAGTTCGTCCGCAATAGAACGTGTGCCAAAGCTGGCGATTACCTCGAGACTCAATATTTCCTTCTGCAGTTGCTCCTGAAAATCCAAGAACTTTTCTATGGTCAATTTTTGCTTCATACTGGGACCGAAGAAGTATGTGGTCAGTGCAGAGTTCACGCCCTGAAACAATAGATCTGAGTTTAGCTGAGTTTAGTTTACATATTACTATAATTTAGAAATGTTGGTTTCTATAGTATACGAAATGATTTTCTAAATTACGAAATTCCATTCCACCGTAAATGGGGAGGATGCGAAGCCGCCGCTCATAACAAACTGATAGTCCCCGATAGAAAAACGTGCCGTCAAACGGGTATCGTACAATTGGTACCGTTCCGTCGCCATGCCGTAATTTTTCTATCTGGGGTAATATAATAAACGAATAAAGGTAATTTGCCTTGAAGGTGTTTCCGGTATTGGCATGGTCTCGATGGCGATTGCCGATACTGGTCTGTTGACGGATAAGGGTTGCCACCTTGCCAAATTCTTCCGAATCGACGTCCCCATCTCCGTTGAAGTCGAACATTCTGAAGGCAATTTCAAAGTGTCGTCTGGAAGCTGTCGAGGGGCCCTTTGTGTCAATTAATTTGTTCCGTTGTCAAGTGTTTGGTCGATACTTGTATTTCACAAAAATAAAAATATTATTTCACGAAACTTACTCGATAGCACGGTCAATAGGAAGATATAATCAGAAAATGTTATGAGCCCGGAACTTCCGAGTTTATAGAAAATGCTATTCTCGTTTAATTCCAATTCCAATTTGGCTTGTACATTCTGTAACGGTTGAAATATCAGTACTACACGGATTAACTGGGAAATTTCTTTTCTTTAATCAATATGTACAGCGTACCTTTGGATCTACCCTCTTGTATTGATCCAAACCGAGACCTATAAATACGATTTTACATTAACGATTGTCGAATGGAAAAGCCCGTATCGATCATTAATTCTAACGAATAAATAAAAAGTGTATCAACCGAGCTACGTACATCACCGTAATAATGTAAACGCATGCATGTAATTGTTCATTAATTTAGAAATAGTTCATTCGAGTCATCGAGAAATATGCAGAAAAACAAAGCCGTGCTGTGGTACTGCAGATTGGACAAAATCAACAATGGCAACACCGATAAAGAAGAACTGAAAGTTTACACAATTGATTTTGAATGTTATCTGTGTGATTACCATCGGGCTGTTTAACGCCGGGAGTCATCGATCTTAAGAAATCATCCGGCGTCATAAAAACCTCGTGACTGTGGTCGTTGAAGACAATTTGAAGGGTCGCGAAATATCGAAACACCTTGTCTGGCGTTGAGTAATGTCTCATACGATTTTCGTACTCAATTATCTGCGTACCAATAGGAAAGATGGATAATTAATGCAGCCATGCGATAAGCACAATGTTAGTAGATTCGTACACAGTTGATGGAGAATAAATAGGTACATACATAGGCATGTATTGTATAGGTATACAAGCATTAGTAATTGTATAGTTATAGCGAGATATCGAATTACGCGAATCACCTGAAGGTATTATTGCATCAGCGGGCCACAATTAGTAGGCATTTTACAGAAATTATCTTTAAGTATTATAGTTAGGACAGAAATAAGAAAATTGCCAACTTTCTTGAGATCAAGAAAAATTCACACATCGTTTTTAATTCTTTTTAACAAATGTTTTTTATACTAATTAAAAAATTTACCATCCGGTTGTTTCATGCCAGGGGTAATGGCTCTTAAGAAATCATCCGGTGTCATGTAGATTTCGGTACCATCCATACTGGTAACCTTGACGGTAGCGAAATATCGAAAAATTTTGTCTGGCGTTGAATACGATCTCATCCTATTCTCATACTCTATTATCTGTAAACAACTCATTTTTTTTTTTTCTTTTTCATATCTATAATTAAGATTCTTTCAAATCTCTGGATAAGGCTGCCAACTTGCAAATCTTTCAACAACATTAATCTTTAAGAGGTGCAATGTTTTGATCGGAAAATAACCTCGACAACTCGCAATATCTCTGGTATATATATATACCCCCAAATAGTCTGCGGCAAACAAGCAATAATCTTTTTTTTTTATTATAACAATATTTTACTGTAACAAATTTTTACTTATGTTTCAACCTTTCTGTCTCGAAATCCAACTTTCTGCTTCTTGGATTTCTTTTTCTTGTGTTCTTCGCTATCCCCGTGTTCCACAGAGTCTCCGTCCTCCTCGTCATCCTCTTTGGTTTCAGCAAGCATTTGAGCTGCATCGACCCGTGGTACCACCCACGACTTTACCCTGCAAGTAATAATGTTTTTTTAGTGCCAAAAAATGCATTCGTTCATTTATTGACTCATTCATTTTTGCAATTATTATGCATGCCTATATTGGTTCGCAGTCTACTTACATGTTCCAATTGGTCATGAGTCCCAGCATCGTGCCAATTACGAGTAAGTAAACGATAGTCTTGAAAGGCGGCTCTTTTCGGCTGGCATGTCCAAAATTACGGAAGAATCTTTTTTGCGAATATATACCGCAGCTCGAATCGACCCGTTCGAAACTGTCATTATTGCAAGCCACGAATCGCAGAGAGCTCGGATTTTTCAGGCTTCGATGGTATCTCAACAGGTATCGACATCTGCTGAGAAGCATTATTGCATCGTTCCGGGGGAGTCTAAAAAAAAAGAACGAGACGCGATGTAAAGTTCACAGAAAAATTGTGTCGGTTCATTCGACGGCAACAGTGCGTTCGAGCAGTGCTCGATGTTAACCTATTTCGCGATGAAAAAAAACAAGCGTTGGCCTATGCGCACGGCAATTTATCTTTAAGCTTAGATGCTAAACGGACTTTATCGTAGATCGACGAAATGCAAACCCATTGTTCTGTCAGTACGATACACACCTTGGCTCTCCGAGTGATATTGTCAATGTCACTTTTCTTTCTCAATTAATCCAACAATGATATTGGGTAGTTTGCTCGCAGCTCGTAGAGCTCGAATTTACAGCGTGCGCAGTGAGAACTCGGTAGATAAAATATGTAAGGCGATTGGTATGTTCTTTTCCACGTACAATTGTCGGTGCGTAGAGTATGGACGAGTTTCAATATTCACTGCAAATTGCCGGCAGCTGGAAGATAAGAGACGTTTGTTTTTAACGTTCAGCAGAAAGTGTTGTCACCGACTGTGTCTGTACTGTCAGCTGATAAAAATTTACCGTCTGTTCCTTAATTCATTCATTTCTGTAGCTGGCTGTATTTGGGATACATTGCAGAGAAAAATAAAAATAATTTTCTATACCGTCACCTCCGGTTTGAAAATTTTATTTTTCAACCGAAAGTGACGTCATACCGAAAATACGTCACTTCCGGTTTGGAATTCTTACTGGTCGACAGGAAGTAACGTCATGCCGGAAATTTGAAACTTTCTGTCAAAAAGAAAGCTTTTCAAACCGAAAGTGACACTAAAAAGAAATGAACGTTTTTTTCCGCAGGCGATAATGAGGTTTTCGTCATTTTTACGTGTTACGACTGTAAAAAATGTTGAGATCCGAGCGTCGTCTCGGTGGTCTCGGGACGCACATAATCTTATAGATAAATTGTGGATATACACGCGGCCTTATCGCGGAGATTAAAACGTCGTCGATCAGTTCGATGAACGCCTTTCACGGACAAAATACACGACAACTATCGAACGGGAGTAGAATAGCGCAGTCTTTCGTAGTTCAAAGGGAGATCGAAGGGTTTCGTAATAAATAATATAAAAAATGCGACTTACACCGAACGAGGCAAAGTGGATGTCGATGCTCGCTGTGGGCATCGGTAGTTTCGTGATAGGTGTAATACCCGCGTGTTTCGTTGCTCGCGGTCGTCGTATTGTTTCGCGTAAATTACTTATATCGTCGTTGCTGTGCTTCGGCGGGGGAGTGCTCTTGGCCACGTCTATTCTTCACATGCTACCCGAAACGAGGGAACTCTTGCCGGAATACGCGGAGTTAACGTTTTGTTGTGGTTTTCTTCTTCTCTATATTATCGACGAAGTCGCTCATTATTTCTGGGTCAAAGAAGAGGTACCGGCTTATCAACCCCGCGGTATTCTGACACTGGACAAAGAACCAATGCAGTTCAATAAGTATGTCTATGATAGAAGTTACGGAATTTTTTTTTCGACACACGAAATATTAGAAACATGTTATCAGAGTGTACAAAAACATCATGTTTAAAAAGCAACATAGTCAAAACGAATACCTTTGACGATGATAGGAAATAGGACATGTTGTGTAAAAGTAGTATTCGTTTGTACGGAAAAATGTTTGATGATTTTTTTTCTTTTGTAGTCAAACACAGCGGCTTTCCCCGTCCACTTGCGTTGATCACGGTCTTCCGAATCGTAGAGCCCGGTATCAGGATCAAACGCACCGCGACGATATCTACGAAATCGGATTCAACGCAAGTAGTCGAAACGTCGCAAGCCCCTCGATGCAAGAGGGCATCAGAAGTTTATGTTATGAAACGACGACCAGTCGAACCGACGCGTCGGGCCCTAGTGTTGGCCCGTACAAGCCGCGGGTAACTCAGTACGGAACACTGTCGCCACTGTCGCCCGCTCAGTCGTCCTGCTGCCCCGACGACGAGACATTTCTCTGTCACGGAAATCACGCGGAGCCATGCGCCAACTCGAGAACAGGTCACGTGGGACTCTCCCTAGCTTTGACCTTCCACGCGGCCCTCGAAGGTCTCGCCATTGGACTACAGAGAAACTCGTCCGAGGTACAGATTATTCGACATTTTTTTGGTCAATAATCCGAATTAAAGTTTCATTAAAATTAAAGAAAAAAAATCCGTATTTAATTTAATAAAAAAACAAAAAATAGTATTTCTCTGGGACGTTTTATTGCAGGTTTTGTTTCTGATGGGCGCCGTTGTATCTCACAAATTCGTCATTGCCTTCTGTCTCGGCCTGGAGCTCGCCGGCTCTGCAACTTCCGTTTTGCGAAATGTATTGGCCATCACCCTCTTTTCTGGTGGATCCGTGCTGGGCATCGGCCTTGGAATGCTCGCGGTTAAGGTGCAGCAAACAAACAAAAAACCAAAAGAAAATCCTTGAAATATTGTTATCTACTTCGATAGTAAGAAACAAATTAAAAAGAACAAAAAAATGATTGTCGAACTAGGTCGAGAACAGTTGGGCTGCTGTTCTGATTCCGGTACTGCAAGGCCTTGCAGGTGGAACTTTGCTTTACGTTACAGTTAGCGAAGTATTGCCGAGGGAAAGAGCCCGCTGGCACGGAAACGTTCGTCGTTCGGCCGGGCTCGTTCAATTCTTTTTCGTACTTTTGGGTTTCACCGTTGTTTACTGTCTCAATAAATACTTGGGTGAGCGATACAGCAGCGTTTAAAAGTTCATAATTCTTTATATCGCTCGAAGGGCATAAAATTTGTAATTTTTTTTTTTCACAGATTTGCATCACCACGTGATACCGAGGGCATAGCGCTTTTCCGGAGAGGAATATGCGAAGAATGCGCTCGTGATCTTTTGTTTATTTATTTTTTGTTCTTCAGATTTATCGAGCGACGATTGTCGACGTTTCTCTCAATAAACGTCGAGGCTAATCGAGTTACATGAAATAATTTAAGCGCCGATTTATCTTTCGTTACACGAATAACGTAGCTTTCCTACTTCGTTTTAGAATAAAGTCCGCGGCCCGCGTCGCCATTGCGATTATCACGGAATTCGGTGTACCTGATATCGGAGTCGGTAAGACACTAGCATCAACTATTCTCAAGTTTTTCAAGCCATGGACCCTGAAAAATGTATGAATTTTCAATAAAGAATCCGATTTTTGTTATCAGTTATTTATTTATTTATTATCGTGGATGTACCTCAGATAATGATCCACGACGGAATCGTTAGAATTTTGACCCATCCTGCACGTGCCGCCGGGATGATGTCCCGTAAGACTCGCCGTTCTGATTACACATTCGGCGTACTCGAGATCACGATAGTCTTGTCGCAGATGTTGACACTCCTCGAGATCGGGAACGTGAACGTTCGCTCCGAGGGTTCTAAATTGGTCGGTCTCCAGCGTTTCCAGGGCTAAGTTGATAGCTGCAAACACGAAAAAAAATCATGTACGAATCATATATAATGAATGTATGATTGTATATGAATAATACATGATAATTTACGAGTATTAAAATAAAATAAAATGTGATTCAATACATTGAAATGTTGTGGCGTAAACAATGTTTATAAATTACGAAAAACAAAAATGGAATTTGCTACGAGTTCGAAGTGGGAGCGACCTGTGTCGGTTTGTAGTGAAGACGGTCAATAATCGAACAATTACATTTCTAACGGCTATACCTTGTTGAGTGCACGAAACATCCGCCTCGTTTTCGAGATAAGCCGGCTCGATAAACGGCGGGTCGAGGATGTTCTTCGATCTAAGCGTTACGTTCCCACGACTTTTCGGCTGTATGCAACTTGCCAGATAGATGAAACCTTCGTGGCTGGTGTCATTGTGCGACGGAAACAGGGAACGGAAGGTCTGTCGGTTTCCAAAAAAAGAAAGTATACTAAAAGAATTCGTCGATTCGGGAGCGTATGAAATACTGCGGTCGGTAATAAAATCTGTAATAATCTTTTTTACCGCGCCGACCATTTACTTTCAACAGCGAATTCTCACATTAAATCGTACTCATATCCGCCTGAGGCAAGAATTTGTGTTCGTTCGGAAGTCGTTGGCAACCGATAAAAAATGTATTACAATGTTCGTTATCGACTGCGGCCGAGCTGGCGCATCCCGTCTCCGCAACGAAAATTAAATTAAATTAAAATTATATTTTACATCAGTCTCGAAGTTGGCAATGTCCTTTAAGAGTTTCTCGTCGGCCGAAGCTACACCGAACAACACGATGACACTGTCGTTTACTCTTCCCATTCCCATTATTCCATTCGTCGCCAGTAATCCTTGGAATTTTACGATGAAAACACAAAAATATTAAACAACTACGTAAAGTAAAATTATCGACGTTTACTGGATATTTACCGGTTTCGAAGACGAAATACTTGATTACCTCGGCGACAGTTTGCATCTTCTTGAGCGTTATGCTGACCGGGGCATCGAGATTCACGTATATCGGCAAATTCAGGTGATCGAACAGATTCTTTCCTACTTGGGGAAGATCGCTGATCGTCGGTAGCTGTATTTTTTTAAAATGATGTTTTACTCCTCACCCACGATGATCCGTGACGCGAATAAAAATCTGGATCACTCACTTGATGCTTCTCAAGTTCTTCTGCCGAACCGATACCGGAAACCATCATCAATTGAGGCGTATTTATCGCGCCTGCGCACACGATTATTTCGCCACGGGCCTCTATTCGTCCGGGAGTTCCGTCTCGATATTTCACCTCGATTCCGTAAGCTATAGAGTCGTCGTCGACGAGTATCTGTTGCGATAGACGTAAAAAAAAAGTTAGACAAAACGACGTAACGTTAGACAAACTATGACAATTCCGTACTTTTGTGACTAAGCTGTTTGATAGAATATGTAAATTTTTTCGGTTCCAAGAATTCTGCAGATACGCATGATAGGAGCTCCATCGGCCGCCGCGATTTATCGTATTCGTCGCTCTGTCGAAAGTCACGTTCTCGCCGAAGAAAGACGCGTTGAGACTCTCGAACGCATGTATCAACCTCCCTTCGGGCCTCGTACCAGGTAGATGCATTTTTCGAGAAACTCGCTCGAAGTATGGATGCAAATCCGCGTGGGACCATCCAGTCGGCCAGTTGTCGTAGTCCTCGGGAATCCCGAAAGAGTGAACGAGGTAGTTGAGTTGACCGCTTCCGCCCAACCCTTTTCCTCTCGGCCACGATTGTCGCTGCACAAGCGATGATCTAGTTTTAGAATCGATTCGCATGCGACGACAACTTTATGTTGCATTAAAAAAAATATATGTATATATTACATAATTAATTAATCCTCGGGACGAGTAATATTGCGATTCGGTTTTGTAACGCCAATCGACCGAGGAGCCCTGCATCATCGGTGCCGCCAACGGCACTGTAGACAGCCAATTGAAGTATCCTCCGGCCTCGACGAGAAGGACCGTGATATTTGGTACCTCGGAAAGTTCCGAGGCTAGGACGCATCCGGCCGTGCCGGCACCGACTGTATGCAAATTCGTAAAATACTATAAATACCGAAAATGAAGAAAAAAAAAATGCAGGCTTTATAAAAATAAATATTAAGTCAACAATTTGGTGAGACCGTGGAGAACATAAAAAAACAGGTACAGTTCTTTGACCAACTCAATCACCGTTCCACATGGCTTCAGTTAAATTATCCGGTTTTTACTTATGGCAGATTAAAAATTTATTAATATACCCCAAATGCAATTTGAAAAAAAAGTTTTTCAGAAGAGTGTACTACGATGTAATCGATGCGGGTGGGATAGGGGTGATGAAATAATTCACTCACCGACTATATAGTCGTAGCGCTCCCGCGGATATTCGACAATGCTCTTGGGCTTGTTCACGTTATAGTGATACACAGACGATAGCACTAAAACTGTACATGACGCGACAATGTAATTCCACATTATTTTTATTTATTTATGTTATCTCACTGCAAACGTTGTACGATAGTTTGGATACGAATGTCGAGCCGGCCTGGTAGCCGATATGCGATACGGATGGTTTAGTACTAGGGCATTTGTAATATTGAATTAGTGCGACACGGTGAATCGATACCCTTGTGAAGTATACAAATTCAAGGGTACCTTTTATGCTCTTCGAGTGTTTAGAACTTGTTTTTTTTATTATCGTTGTCACGCTAGATTAAACTATACTATTTAATGGATCAAGTCAATTCAATATGGCCTATAAACAGATCGCCCGTTTTGCGTGGGTGTTTCGCTGTAGGTAATGTTCTACTTTATCTGCGTTGGATATACTCCAGTGGTAAAAACATCGTAGGAACGCAGCTTTAATATGGAGGGTTAAGTGCACTTGAAATACCGCGGTCGGTAAGAACAGCTGTAATTAAATTTTTCTCCTGAGGGACAGTATCGCGTCGATGCAGTGTTGTCGTAATCTATCATGGGGATATCACTCGAGAATAGTCTCAGGTGGACACAGAAAAAGCCTCCACTCGTTATTAAACAAATTCCTAGAAAATCCTCCACAAAAGAGCAGTCTTGCAGCGCCATCTATAGTGTATGAGACTCGTCTCTACGGTGTTTCTTCAACCTAGTTACTTTTTGACGGGAATGAGTTGGGGCTGAAATAAGTTTGACATAAACGTTACGCCAATGCCCTCTTGGTCTCGTGTCGATATCGCGCACTCGGCGTTCGCAGCAAGTGACTCCATCGTTCACTAACGCGAAAGACACAAAACATGCGTATAGAAACATGTTATTTTTGCTCGTCCCGGATATATCCGGGACACGGTATCCAGTTCGTCAGAAACGACTGCAAAGTAAGTGAAATCTCAATTTTCGAAAATTAACGTTTAGCGCGTAGTTACATACTTGCTACTTGATCCGCACGTGTTAATGTTGACAAAAATATTTTTTGGTTATATTCGCCGTACAGTATCTGTCGACTATCTTTAAGTTGACGGATAATTTCATCGTAGCCATAAATTCATTGCAGTTAATATTATTTATGTCAATAGCGCACGAAAAGTCCTCTGGAGTAATGTAAACGAGGCAACAACTTTATGTAATCGAAAACGATTTTCAAGTTGACATAACCTCGATTCGGTGTTGAGCATTCTGTTGCAATACATAGTAGTGAAACCGTAATGTTAATGTTGAATATTGCATTATTAGCAGTATGTGTTATTATGGAAGTTAGATAAATATATTTGTTTATGTCGTTATCACAGTCAATTTAACAAATTCAAGCACAAAAAATATCTATCAAATATTAACTGTAAACAATATTAAATAAATAAAATAAATTACATTATAAAAAAATATATATGTGTTTTAGATCTTCAGATTTTGTCGGTCTAAATGTCACGCAGCGTTCAAAAAGAAGAAGAACCCAAGGAAGGCAAAATGGACCAAAGCATACAGAAAAACAGCTGGCAAGGAATTGGCAGTGGATCCTGCTTTTGAGTTTGAGAAGAGAAGAAACACGCCGGTAAAATACAACAGAGAGCTGTGGTCGAAGACCGTGGATGCTATGAAGAAGGTTGAGCTCATAAGGCAGAAGAGACAGAACACGCACATAATGCAGCGACTGAGAAAGGGCCGAGAACTGGAACAAGACAGAAACATCAAGGAAGTACAGAGAGACTTGGCGCTCATCAGGTCTCCGGCTGTAGGGCTCAAGGAACGCCGAAAACTTGAGGAAGCTAATGAGGAGGATGAAAAGATGCAAGAATCCGATGCCGATATGGAGGCCGAGGAAGTGGCCATTACAAATTGATAATTTACCTACTAGCGTACTCGTTTGTTTACTCCCGTTTCCGCGATCTTTCGATCCGATCAGCGATACGTCCCATGATTTAATTATTATCCAGAAGAAATAAATGTAAATACATAACTAAGATGTTTGCAAAGCATATCATTTTTTTTTACATTAACATAGCTGTTCAAGGCCACCTCGCGAAGACGGCGTAAAAACATATACTGTAAAAATAATTAAATTCCATTTTATAAATAACAAAATAATCTTCGATAAAACGATCGATAGAGCTGGGTTCATGAGACTGTTCGGCGCTCTTTCCTCCAGATATTTTCGTTTATATAGTTTGTCTTCCTGGATGTTGTTGCAGGATGTTGCAGGATGACGAAAAAAAAAATCGTTCGAACATCGGTCTCTGAAAATCAGTATGATAACTTTGGGCGACATGCTTAAAAAAAAAATTATCGAAAGCAAAGCGCGTTAGAATAATTGAAGATATACGATCGCAATGTGTGTATCGGGCACGGTACTCGACGACGATCGCCGAGACCCTCGAGTCGGTAGGTCGAGATTTCTCGCGCGTCTGAAGAGCACTTCAGTCTCCCTGTACGTGTCACTCCGGACCAGGTCAAGGAACTTTAGATCGAAAACCGTGAGGCAAGGTCCCGCGACCGCTAACACCGTGACGAATATCTCGTTAAAATTTTCGTCCACCGGGTTCCGTCCGGAGATTCGTGGAATGGGACTCCTTCATTCGAACACCGCCTCCGCTCTCTAGTTTCACACTCCCTCGGAGCTGTTTTACCCTTCGCGGGTTTGCATCTATTCGCCTTGTTTCACTTTTTTCCCTTCCTCTCTCGTGTCTTAAAGCGTAGCGCGCGCCGATCGCGAGCGATCTTTTTACCGGACAGCCACTTATTCTTAGAGAGCGCGAAGCTTATGCTAATAGAATACTGCGACCCGTCTCGCTTCTTGTGGAATAAAAAATAATACGAACGCCCGGCTAATAGAACGTGACACGGTTATCGTTTAACGACATTTTTTTTTTTTTCATAATACAGATTCTTTAAAGCCGCGTAACATTCTTTGCCGATTGCAGGGACCGAGAGGACCAAATAAGAATAACACGACGACTCGAAAGTTCCTGGAATCGAATATAACCAGTCACGGAAAGGCAACAAAAAAGATGAGGGGGGAGGATATTTCAACAGTAAAACTAAGTTTTTGCGAAAGGCATGTCGAGTAATAAAATTGTAGATCGATTTATATGAGAATTCACCGATAAAGATTTTTTTAAAATCTATTTATTTATTATTAACATATACTTGTAACATATAAAATTTTAAAGAATTTTAAGAATAATACGTCGAAATACGTGGCAGATCATTTTAAAAAAGAAAAGAAAATTTCATCAAAAAATTCCTTTCGAATCCATTTTTGCGGTGTTTAACGTCCTCAAACGGCATGATAAAACGCCTCCAAAACTTCAGGCAGAACCCAATCTTATGTATTTTTTTCCGTAGAACACGATGACCTCGGATTTTCCCTAGCTCCACTGGGAGCCGAGATATCGAAATTTTCATATTGCTTTCTCATAATGTAAAAAATCGGATTCCAGAGTTTTGTCACTTAGCCGAGATTTTTGGGTGCCCTTGCGTCACACCAGCGGGTGTGAGACGTTGAAAGAGACGAAAACCTGGGGTGAGGCGGGACCGGTCGAGGAATGGAAAAGCACGAGCCTCGATGATACTGCAAACACTCGTGCCATGTTTCAGCAATTACCAGGCAAACTCAGCTCAATGTTTGTCCTTTCCGAAATGTGTTACAAAAATATATTCAGCCACCCTAGCGTTGCCGGTCTCAAAGTAAAGGTTAAAGAAAAGAAAATAACTAGTCGGCATACCCGAAGCGTTTATCCGATTCTCAAGGAGGGTTCACTTCGGAAGCGTGACATTGCCGATTCGTTTGTGCAAACGAATTCGCCGCTATCCAATCGACTCTCAATTTGATGCTTTGCCCTTTTACTCGGCCCGAGCGATGTTTGCCCGACTTTATAGAAACAACATGTACCTTTGGGTTAGGAGAAAATTCAATACCCTTTCGACGAAAAGCCGAGTCGACTTTGACGCAGAAAATGCAAAAAAGCCGAGTCGAATTTGACGCAACCTCTACAGAAACGTTTCCGTAGAGGTTGAGAGTATGCAGGTAGTTCTTACTGAAGGTAGAAAATACCGGCAGTCCCGGGACGTATCCGGATCTGTTTGATTATTTACCGGCATTGACTGTCACATGGCTTTTGGTAAAAAAAACACTGACTAAACTTTAAGGTCAACTCCAAGGATAAACGTTGGCCAACCTCCTCTCAGTTGGACATAATAGTGTACAAAAATATAATACTACTAACAAACTATTCCAGTAAACATTCACAATTTTCCAAAATATATATATTACTATAAAATACTATATAATACTATTAAAAGATACAATATTTAACAAATTGTGAGTGTAAATGGATCAAAGGATTCAAGTCCGGTGCGACTAAGGCCTTTCTGCCGGAACCCCCAAGAGGATTATCCTCTCGTAACTTGCACGATCAAAGCCAGTGGGCTTTTGGCAGCAATGTCTTATTATGATAAACGTTTCAGAGCCCATTTATCGGCATGCAGAAATTTCAGCGAGAGACCCGCAGGATCCAACGAAAAATATGTTTCCAACCACTCGCTAAGAGTGACGATAATGTTTACACAGTAAACGTGTGAGCGCCCAGCTCACACCGTCAGTGGTCGGCGATCCGGATAATGTTGTTACCCGTGTTATTGCATTGTTGCGAAGCTGCGCTCGTAATACAAAGCCCGTATTGCAATATACGTCCTTCGGAGCATCGAGCTGCGAAGCGTGTTATTGAATCGCCCGGTCGTCCGATTTTTATAACACACAGGATCCCATCAAGCGGGGAGGCTGACGGGCCGTTATTTTTTTTCCGGCGAACAATGGGCCATAAGCGGATGCTTCTTGGTGGCGCGCATCGGGCGTATAAAGCGTTATCCTTTTGGAATCTGTGATGCACAGTTTCGCCATCTGCCCGATACCTCGATCGTTTTCGATCACTCAGTGCAATTAGTTCTAGATCCAGTGTTAGCTAGGCGCCCATGCGCAAGACGTTGGGTTGATCATAATGGCGTACAACGAAAACCGAGCGAATAAGAGGATTCAGAAATCTACAGATCTTTTTTGGGGCCAACCATCGCGGGGATTAGTGTCGCAGGTTGTCACGCCGACATTATAATCGCGATGGAAATACGACTGAACGCGAACCCGTTCATTCGGATCGCTGGTTTATCGGGACTAACCTACCGCACACTGTGTGGGAATGCGATTCGATATCAGAGATAGATGGGGCGACTTTTTGATTCTGAAAAAAAACCCTGAACTACTCGTTTGACTATCGACAGTAGGTGGGAATGCCGGTATTACAAGAAAGGAAAAAAAAACAGGAAAAGAATACCGCGTCGACTTACGGTTTGTTGGGTCGAACTGTTTAGCTTTAAATAATTCGAGGCTCAAAAAAAATTGGTTGAAAAAAAGGGGCAGATCCACAGTGACCGGTCGGCGAGTCTCTAAACATCTCGTTTCGGTTTACCGACTCCACAGTGCATCTCGTCCGGGGACAATATTATTCTACGTTGGGCGCACATCGGCCGGCGCACTTCCTCGTCGAGTTCTCTCGTTCCTGTCGCTCGTACGTCGGCGGAGATTCGAAAGATCGGCGTCAAGTCGTTTGGAAAGGTCGCCGCGAAAACGAAAAGAGCTTCGTGCGGGCGCAAGAGACACCGAGTTGCCGACGAGGTGTCGGGCCTAAGCTGTTCTCGGAACGCCGGTCTGACACTAAAATTTTTTCCTTGGTCCCGAAACCAGTCCGCAGTGTGGTGTATAAACGTGCGCCGTGCTTTTGATTCAATTTCGATGTTATCCGTTATCGCAATGGGGAGGCCGAACGATACGGCAGCCTCGCCGCTCGGACCCTCGTTTCCACGAGAGCAATCTCGAGCCTCTCGCTGGATATGGCACGGCTTTTAATTTGTGACCGACGTTCTCCGACAAAACTGAACGCTCAGACGTATCTCGTTAACATTGTCGCTTCGTCGGGCCATGGCGCATAGGCGCGTGATTCTCGTCGACGCGCCGATGGGCCACCTGACGAGAAAACGAGGAAGCTTGGTTGATTTTCTTCGATTCGTTATTTTCTCGTTCATTAAATTTCCTGAAGAGTACAGTGGAGCAATTTTTTAATCTGTGTTCTATAATATTAGCCATACAACTCTAGTTTAAAAAGTTTAATTCGTGTAATTAAACGATTGACCACCAAATGTTTTCATTAGGCTGTCAATCACCATCAAATGACCACCAATCGGATCGTATAAATTGCGGATTTTTAAATTAAAGTTGTGTATTACATAGAGCTTATTTTCTATCATTATGCGGTGTGTTACTGAGCAGCACTGTAGCACGCTGTAAGAAACTGCTTGTGGTATATTCAACACGCTATTCTGTCTCGAATCGCGCGCACGCCGTTGTAAATAAAAAGTGAGGTTAGGAAAGCTCTTGCGCGCCGCTCCTGAAGGTCCGCGCATCGCGTACTTTGTACGCGACTCATCTCGAGAGGTCCTCAATCACATTTTCAAGTCGAGAGAACTCAGGCACACATTCACTCGGCGTTTATTACGTTGCTTCGCGTGTCTCTCGGATGCTGTACTTACCCGTCAGCTCTCGGCGCGCTGAACGTAGCGCTTTGCCGACGACGGAACTCGTAGAAAAGTACGTACAAGACGCGTCGTGACACTTTTCACGCGCCTCTGTCCAATCATCGCGAGAGTTTATCCATTCGAATATCTCGAGCCTCACCGACGGGACGCCTCGTCCTATGGCTCTCGTCTCTGGTCCTTCCACTGTTTATCTTCGACAGGCGAGAGTCGTGAAGCATTTTTCGTAAGGTGCCGGTAGCGGTACTGTACACTGACGACGTCCATTCGAGTTTCCCTTAATTTGCATTGACTCTTGAGAACACTCTCGCGATCATCTTTGGGTCTCTTGAAATCTCCTGCCGTCACTTTTATCCGCCAGTTTTTCGCAAAATTTATGAAAAGGTGCCACGAGTATTGTATTACTAGCAAGATTTTTTATTATTTTTTCGCATCCATTTTTCTTTCCGTTACATGTTTCGCATATATATTTTAAAGCTTTTTCGTCAAAATGTTGAGTATGTGACGATAACCGATAACTCAAATTGTAGACGTGTGAGTCTCTGGTAGTCGAGGATAGATGAAAAGGATACAGTCGAACTGTAGGTTCGCTGAAAGTGCAATTCCCGCTCCGTATCTTCGACAGGTGGCAATCAAGCGTGCCGCTGTCGAAGCCCTCCATATTTTGCTGTTAAAACGTTGTCCCGACCGGCTAAGAAAGAAGACGCGTCAGAACGGCACAAGACTCGAGAGCAGCGGCAGCGAGACAAGTAAGCTGTTCGTCCCGATGTCTTGGACAGGTCTCCAGTCGCACGTGAATCCGATGCGCGGTGCCGTGGCATGAATAAAATATTAAAAGGTTTATTTATCGGTGGTATTCGCGGACTCGGCAAACATACTATACCGGCGGACTGTCGTACGTGTCCATGTAATACATATATACATATATACGCATCACAGTAAACGATGTAGGGGCACGTATTAGCATTCCTGCGATACACTAGTAAATTTGTTGGAGTGCCGAGAGTCATTCGACAACGTTTTGAACGCACTATAGTCCGTTCAACGATGATAACGATGATAACGATGATAACGATGATAACGATGATAACGATGATAACGATGATAACGATGATAACGATGATAACGATGATAACGATGAT
>JAPYZC010000574.1:0-29995 GCA_030522665.1 Ichneumoninae sp. A BG-2022a | reverse complement strand
TCATCGAAACAAAAGAAATATATCCAAGAAAAAAAAAAAAAAACAAATGAACGGTAGGGCCTCGACAATTCGGCCATGAACGTCTTACACAATATATCGCATTTTTTTTTTCTTTCTCTTACGAGTGCCTAACAAAAACAAAGTGGGTTCGCCATATTGAAAAAAAAAAACATGAAAAAAAAGCTGCGAGGAAACCAAGTTAAAATACGTCGAAGGCTCTGCGCACTAGAATCCTCTCTCCTCCGCGCGGTAGCGAAGTCGTGGAACGAGCGACGGAGACGGAGCGAGAGGGGCGGCGAGGGGCTCGAGGAGCGAGGACCGAGAAGGAGGAATGGCGGTGGTGGCCGAGCTGAGCGGGAGGTTCGAGGTAACGCGGCGAATCGAAGAGAGCGAGCGAGGAAGAGAGAAAGAGAGAGAAGAGAACCGGGTCCGGGTCAATAAGACGCGAGAGAGGCAGAGGCAAAGCGGGCGAACATTCCCAGGGCCGGCATACCCAACGGGACGAACGAACGACCGGACGAACATGAATTTGGAAAGAAACAATTCGACGAACCCCGCTTCGACGTCAGAATTAATATCGTAATGAGAAAATTTCATCCGAGGCGGGCCTCGTCGTGGCACGCCGGAACGTAAACGAAAAATCCAATTTTCCTGCCTCCACGTACGAACCGACGAACGATCAATAATTCTCCACAATTCCGAAATTTTTATTATTAAAAAACAAAAAATCAACTGTAAAATATAGGCCGCTACGTGGCGAGCGTTCCTCGGATAACCAGCGACAACGATCAACCCTTCGTTCTGGGCATCTACCTACGGCATCCCCGTTTTTTCCCCCTGTAAAGCCATGTGGCGTAACAGTCGGTTGGGATATTGCCTTATACCGGGTGTCACGAACAACGCCGTGCAGACTCGCTCGTTCGAACTTTCCCATTACGGATTCTTCTGCTCTACCTTAGCGAAACTCGAACACCTCGATCGTTAAAACTGTTTCATCTGGTATCTACCCGTTTCCTCGGACGAATTGCTTTCGGACGCATAATTTTTTTTCTTTTTGTTCTTTGTTTTTCTCTTAACAAAGCTGCGATAGATGCGCCAGAGTCGACGACCGACGTTAGAGCGCGAGAGAGCGCGCGGAGCGTCCCTCGGCTCCCGGACTAAGGGAACGCGCCATGTGGCGTCGATGTCGCGCACGGAATAATATAATTTACACGGTGTCCGAAGAAGAAAAGGGTCGTTGCCACATTGCAATTTATGTGCGAGGCGCAGCCGGCTGCTCCCCGATAGAAGGCCGATATTTTCGCGCTCGCTCTCGCTCGCTTTCGCTCGTCCGGGATACGAAACTACCATCGGCCGCTACACCTTTCCTCATTTCAGCATCGGCACTCTGCCCCTCTTATCGAACACGGAAATTGCACTCCGAGCGGAGAGAAAAAAAAATTAATCGCTTCCCTCTGCACTTCCGCTTTAAAATAATAAATTAAATAAATACAATTAAAAGTTAGAAAGAAAAAAAAAAACAATTACATTGCGAGGGCAATTTGAAAACAGGTGACTGATCCGGTTTTATTTCGACTCTTGTATAGGTGTTTTTATTAGTTTACAGCTGCGCGGCAAGAGAGAAATCCTCGCGGGACGGCACAGCCCTCGGGGGGGAAAAACTGACCTGCCAAAGTACGGTACAGCGGTGGTCCAAGGATAAAGTGGAGGCTCCACGTTACCGGCAGTAATTACGGTACGATATCTACCTCGACGAGAATTCTGGTATACCATCTCTTTTCGCGCTCTTTCGCAAAACTCGAATCTAAACGTCAACTCTGTGTATACCTGAACCGAAATAAAGACTCCACCGCCCTCTTGCCCCGAATGAACAAAAAGCGAGGAGACCCCAATGCCCCAGGTAACTGTGAAAATCTAACCGGTTCCGTGAATCATTATCGATGGCAGGTGCCAAAGTGGCGTGCGAAGACTGCAGCGTTTTATTGGTACTGTTCTACCGGAATCTGCGAGCGTAATTGCAACACCGGTATTAACAACTTTTTAAACAACTACACTGTAAAAAAATTACGTTTGACAAGTACGTTATTTCTTTGGTTTTAACAATTTTCTTAAAGTTTTTTTAAACATTTAAATGTTTTAATTAAACATTTTGTTAAACGTTGTTTTTTTTTATGAACGGAACTTTTTTTTACATTAACTTTTTCTCAAATTTCACACACATGTGCATTGCAATTTTTTACATTAAAATTTGTTATTTTTAATAAAAATGTTTGTACATTTTATCCACCAAATGTATTTTTAATATGTGTTATATTTTTATTTTACGAACAAGCAATTAATGTAATGCAAGCAAGTTTTAAGTTCGAGTATATTAAATTTACAATTTACTTTTACAGTGTACGTTTTTACTGTTCGAGCGATGACTTTACCGGCAGAGCCCTATCCTCTCCTACTTCCTCCGATAATCTCGTTCGAATAATATCCCTACTGAAGTCAAAGAATTTTCTTACGCTATAAATATTTTCAAGACCATTCCTATGCGCGTTAAAAGAAAAGATACAAATATCGAAGAACGCGCGTTTATACATCGCATGTCTCGAACAACCGACACTGTTAAAAAATCCATATGAAATTTAATGTACCGGACTAGATGTTTTTATGTAATAACTGGTATATTAAAATTTCATGCTCAATCGTGATGAAAAATGAATGTGTATTAAAATCATTGGGAATACTTCATTTTTACCAACTTACTTTAATTTCAACAATTTACTTTAATTTGATAATAATTTCCCTTAATTTCAATGAAAAACTATATTAATTTATCATCACAATTACACATTAAATTAAACGTACCAGTTTTGCACAGTTAAAACTGTTAAAATTTCAGTCCGGTAGCATAAATTTTCAATTTTTTTTTTTGAGTGTTGTAATACTTGTATAGAAAACCAATGAGATTTGACACCGTAGATCCGAGGACGCGATACGATTTCATGTTTTCCACCTGAACATACACGGATGTTCGGAGCGATAGTTATGTGGGTGTAAAAAAAAGATCAAAGATTTGAGATATTATAGATACTTCGATAGAGGTCATTTACGTATTGAACGCTCGACATGCAAGCGCACGAGCACGAGAGGGACAGAGAACGTTGTACTTTTGCCGTGAATGTAGTTGTAAGCTCACCCGAGTCAGAGTCCCGTCGTTCTTACGAAACTAACCAGATGCTGCTGGATGCTGGATCAGTTTCGTATAAACGCGCGCGCGCACACACTTGACCGTATCGTTCCGTATCTAACCAACAGCGGCACCACCAACATAACCACTATCGCATCGAAAACAATCGTCGATAGAGCGCGGCTAACGCGTAGCTTCGATCACGCGTATCTGTATTACGTCGAACGCAGCTTCCGGTCGTCAACATTACTATCGTAAAGCTTTCGTACGATCTTTCGATCGCACAGGCTAAAGGAAAAATCTCGCGCCGCCCGTAAATACAACGCGGCGAACATTACGGACGATGCACTAATTATTTACGCTCCAGTCATTTCCGAGTCCACATCGATTTCTATGTTTCCATCTCGTCTCTCTGTCTCCCATTCTCCACACCGATCGTGACGCTCTCCGGCTGGATAGCAACACAAACCATACACTTGTTTTCTTTTTCTTTTCAATACCGAAAATATATTTCGTAAATATATTCGAAACACAAAGGTCGAAAAAAGCTACGCAAGCTTACAATGCCGAATTATTGTGGTCGTGGACGACAAGAAAAAAATGAGCGATAGTCAATCGTATTAAACATTTTGACGGAACGCAACAGTGAACAGATCAGATCTATATTAAGCAATAGAATTAAATATGTATATAGGTACCTATCGTGTGTTTGTTCGTCCGGGGACACATAAATTCTCACTTCTCGCGTCTCAAGGTGAACCGACAATGCGAGTACAAAGAGTTTAATTGTTTAGCACCCTCGGGCAATCCATCTCCCTCTCTCACTTCGTGTTTATAATCTGCTTTGGCTTCGTTATTTCACAACAACTGTACGAAAAATCGGAGTCGACTCTCCCACTGTCATGTACGATTATCATTCGCGACGCCGACGAGCGCTCTAACCTCAAATAACGTTTACTGGCTAGATGGCCAGGTGAGTAGCCAACCAAATGATTATTGAACGCGGGGACTAAAAAAAATACAGAATACAGCGCTGCAGTGAAGCTGCGGCCGGACGGGGCGACGCGAGGGAGAGAAAGAGAGACAGTTAAACGAGCCCCTGTGTGTGTTTATACATACATGTGTGTGCACGCGCTCTTGTATATTTTACAAAGTACATATAAAGGAAGAAAGAAAGAAAAAAATTGAACGAGGCGGTTTGCTTTTGATTTGTATAGGGGCTTTGCCGCGCGACGTTCCTGACATAGAAACTAACGTCGTAGCTCGGGCTTTGGCACAATGGACGCTGCCGCGACTACTCGGCGCTCTCGCACACGACTACTAGCTGCACTATAGTAGTTGTACGCGCGGTGTATGCCTCTAGGCGAATAAGGACGGCCATGTTCACACAAGAGATACTTGCATCACCGGGTTCGTGCAAATATACACAAAACAAAAAAAAAAATACAAAAATTTAATACCAAGATCACGTCGTCAATTTACCCTGCCCCGCCGTCGTATTCACCTTCGAATTAGCGAAAAACACTGTGTTCCCACGCGTGACCGACAAATATGGTAGCGGTTACATACTGCACGGCAAACGTGTATTCTGTGTGATGCGGCGCATTGATTGCATTCCCTCCATTTTACTCCCGCGCGCCACGAGCTCGTCTCGCCGGAGGCTTTTTGGGCGCCAAATTGGACAAAGCGATGCTACTCGATAATTATTCCAGCGTAGGTCGGCCGGAAGGCGATCGAATGACTCGAAAAAAAAAAAAAAAAATTTTTAGATAAGATATGTATTTTCGTTCGATGGTCGACCACGTGCCTCGAGTCAGATCGAAGCGATCGTAAACGGTGGTTGTTTATGAGGGGAAAAAAACGGGCAATAGAAATTGGCCTATCGACGGTCCTGTGCTGTATTAGCTTGTTTTTTTTGGCGCGTCGACACAAGACGACACTCGATTACGCTACTGCTATGTATCTCAAAAGCCATTTATGCCGGCCAGTGTAGACGTTCGTTTGTGTGCGTCGAACGGCGCGCACGTATCTGCTTCGTTTATGTACGCTACGAGCCAACACAACGGGCTCACGTGTGGAGACACGAGCGGAGAGCGCGAGTGCGTGCGTGCATACATAGGTGCGAATAAGCCCGGACACATCGACAGAAATGCTCGCGCGCGCGCCCCGTCCAAAGCCCGACGTCCTCGTCTTCGTACCCGCGCGACTCCGCGCCCCGCTGCGCCCTGTCGCGGTCACACGTACACACTAACAATTTTTTTTTTTCTCTCGTCAGCATTATTGCGATCTCTCACCGAACAAAGATTAAGATGACACGGTACAAAACACGTACGTGGAAACACGAGAATGCATGTATGCGAAAAATAAAATAAATGTTGCACAGGTACGATAAATAAATAAAAGAAACGATGTAAGATTACGACAAATGCGGACAGATTCGAGGATCGTAGCGGAGCTCTCCTCGGTGCATCGAACGGAATCGCGGAACGTCAAAAAAATTGAGCGGAATGAAAAAGGCGATATAGTCGAAATTACGCGACAATTTTTCGAGCGATGACTTAAAGTGTCCGTGATTTGTCGAAAGTTCGATGAATCATCCGGACGATGGAAGAATCGAACGAGCGGAGTTACATTTAATGATGAAAATTGTAGTGGTATCGTCGGTACGATGCCCGAATACGCGGTGGCAGCGCGCCTATAGTATGCTGAATGCATGGCGCAAGCCAGGCGAAATGGGACGAACGCGTACGCAGGCTTTAGCCTTGGTAGCCGCTTGCTCGTAATGGAGTCCCGTGACGCGCGACGCACTCTTACCTTGCGATCGGCCTACCCACGAATGCTTCTTATGATATTGTTCACGAGATCAAACGGATCGATCGGGAGATACAACGGGTTTTATTAATTCAATCCACTGCACGAGAGACACGGAATAATTGTATGGCCAGCGGAGGCATATCTCCGGGCAGCCATTTGCTATGACGGTTGTGTGTAGGCTAAATAAAAGGTACGGCCGAAACGTAGCACACAATCACCTCGATAAACACTCGCGCAACAACACCGAACACAGAGATATCGTTACGGAGCTTTTAATTGTTTCAACACTCGAATCTGTCAACACCTCGGAAGGAAAATATTTGGATTTTTCTTACCTGGACAGTCTTCTACAGCTAAAAGGATTCTCAGCTTCGAATATCGCGACCCCACGCCACTTATGCGGCATATGGAAGTGTACGGGGAAAATCTCCATTACCATTGGCTTATTTCAGATAAGCCGCAAAAAGTAAGCCAATCAGCGTCAACCTTTTACGTTTTGATGCGTTTCTTTTTTACTTCCCCCACCACCGACAAAATGTCAGCCGAGACCGAGGGCGGGAAAAATACGTGCCCGAATGTTCGCGACTAGCTTTTCAATTCGACATTGGAAAATCGATGGAATCGATCCCAATCCCATGTCCGATTTTTCCTCGTGCAGATTTTTTACAGATTTCAAGTGAAATCTCTCTCTGCAGGTCGCATTATTTAAATGAAATTACCGAGGTTAGGATATTTTGGTGTTGAAGATGGCGCCACTGTACGACGTCGAGCAGGCCGCCAACCTCACTCGTATTTACTCGTCTGTCTCGTCGTCGACGAGCGGCAGACCCGCTAACTTCCTCGGAGGGGTCGCGCGCAATCCAGCCCAGAGCCTATTGCATCGCTGCGGAGTTTTTCCAACGTTGGTCCGATTGCTGCAGGCGGCGGCGAATGCGCGAGGCCCGAGCGGGCAGATGTAGTGCACTCAGCCGGAATTTCTCACGCAAACGCGTGTACCGTGCAGCTCGTACGTGCGCGCGCTACCGCGTGTGTGCGCGAAGAATTCTCTCGTACATGCACAGGCACGCCTACAGTCGCGGTCCCACGACACAAGCGTACCACAACCCACACTCGCGCTCCGAGTCTCGAACGTATTTACCCAATGCCGAGTTCTGTTTGTCGCGTCGCACTTGCGAGACGTCCTGCTACGATCGAGTATAATCAGTAAATGACAACTTTGTCTCACCGCGAAACGCGTAAAATGCACGAAACTGACATTGGGCGACGGAATACTCTATCGAAACCCAACGAGCCGCTGTAGTTTTCGCGATAACCCGCGTACTCCGGTGTACCGGAGGGTTAGCTCGCGGCGATCGGCGAAAGCCAGTCTCACAGCTGAGCGCGATCGGGAGTTGTACATAAAAGAAACTTACGGATCGGTGTGACACACGGGGTTTCGGAGTGTCGGAGAGCGGCGGGCGTTCAGCTACAGGCAAAGGCGGTGCTCGTTACAAAGTATCTCACGTTGCTTCCGGTTCGGTCGCTTTCCCACGGGTAAACAGATTTAAAATTTTTATAAAAAAGTTTTTTAACGGGTTTCGAGAGGAGAGGGAAAAATTTGAAAAATATATATATATAGTGTCGCAACAATGACGAGGAGGTGTCGGTCGTTTGTGGCCGGAAGATCCGACGGGATAATGTGACTCTGATGGTTCGTCGTTTGTTTGTTTGACACTTGCCGTTATCGCGGCCAACCGCGCGTCTCGCGCACGTTGCCGGAAACAATTTATTCCGAACGTCGAGAAAAAAAAGTGCCCAGGGTTTTGGCTTAAATTAACTGAAAGAAAAAAAAACGAAAAATATGAATGGATTCAGCACCGGCGAGGAAGATTCCAGGGGAGCTGCGGATCAAATTTGCTGTCTCATCGACGAGGGTGAAAGGTGCTCCAGATCGGCGGGAAACGCCTCTTACAGCAAGCGCATTCAAAAAACCGTGACCCAGAGACGTCTCAAGCTCACTCAGGATCATACGGTAATTCAATTTTTGTCATCCGACGAATCCTCAAAAAATTGGCTCCGTTTTGATCTTTGAGTACATTATTTTTTTCGATCTTTCGCAGGCACGTCACACGTACATATGCGACTACCACAAGCAAGTGATCCAGTGCGCGAGATCGAAGCAGCAACAGCAACGCAGGAGAAAAGACTCCGAAGAGGATTCGGGCGAAACGGACAACGACCTGCCCGAGGTCGATCTCTTCCAGCTTCAAGTGGGCACGCTGAGGAGATACAAGAGACACTACAAAGTCTCGACCAGGCCTGGCCTCAACAAGGCGCAACTGGCCGATGTGAGTCGGAGTCGACAACGATTGCATTCGTCTAACACGACAATTCAATCGCCGGAGATTATTATTAAATCTATTTTTTTTTTTTTTTCATTTCAGACCCTAATGAAGCACTTCAAGACTATTCCAGTCGCGGAAAAGGAAGCGCTGAGTTTCTTCATATACACAGTTAAAACTAACGCAAATAAGCTAGATCAAAAAAATGGTTTGAGCAGCGACGCTACGTAGCGCAGGCACGGGCTCGGAGCCGCGAGAGCCAATGAATTGTCATAATATTAGTGAGATAAAGTCTTTTTTTTTTTTCCAACGCTCGCAAAGACTTTTTAACTTGTTGATAAAGGTACATATTTTATAAGAATGATGTATAAATCCGAGAGACTATTATTATTTGTCCAACGAGTAAAGACAACAAAACTCTGACCACTTTTACTCGAAAGCTCTGCATTTTTATTAATTTTTATTTATCTATTAATTTTTTTTAAATTTACATCAAATCCTTGGTCGATATCGTTTCGGTGGCTTCCTCTTCGCTGTCGCCGCTCAATTCTGAAATGGACGGAGAATAATCATTGGAAAGATCGGCAATTGGTACCGAGTGGAATTTACTGAGCAAGGATATCGTACCTATCTCGTCGAGAACCTTCTTCTTGCGCTCCTCCACACCAACCATCTCGACATCGTCGGAATCGTCTTCATCCTCGGATTGATCGGAGATGTCCCACGTGCTTGGGCCGCCTTCGCCAATAGTCTTGTCCTGCAACACGTACAATACGTATCTTATATATATTTTCAAAAGATTTTTGTTTGTTCCAATTTTCAAGAATCCAGGGCTCCTTCCCAGGCCCTGATAACTATTTCCTTATTGCACTATAATGGTTTTATTCGTTGCGTCTCGGTCAATTGCACACTATGCACTATCGACATGTGAAAAAAAAAAAATCATTTTTCGACGAAAAGTGATATCATACCAGAAACGCTTTACTTCCGAATTTAAATTATAAGTTTTTGACCGGAAGTGACGCCATAACAAAAATCACTGCCGGTTTGAAAATCGAATTTATTGACTGAAAGTGACGTCATAACGGATACACGTCACTTCCGGTCTGAAAATCTCATTTTTTTTTTACCGTAAGTGACGTCAAAACGAAAATATGGCACTCCCGTTTTGAAAATCTCATATTTCGACCGGAATTGTGACGTAATTTCATGTACTAAATTCCATCGTCTATAGCGAGAGCGCTTCGCACAACAATAACGTGCTCCTTACGATAAATTTCCAGCTTGCCGAGACATCGGTCAAATATAATTTTTAGAAATACCTTGTTCGGAAATAATTGAGCGGAACCTTGTCCGAGAGACACGATAAGACTGGAATCTTCTGTTGAATCATCATGCATCTTGACATCGGCGTCTTCGTCGTTGTGTGCCGAACGATTTTTCAAGTGCCGTTCCGCGTTCCAACCGGGCAGTCTAATACTGATACGATCGCGCATCATAGCCATTATTCTCTCGGTGGCTATCGAATCCTTGAGACGGCAATCGATTTCCAAATCGGATTTGTCGTATCTGTGAAAATAACACGACGATTACATCGAAAATGGCCTTTCCACGAAAGCAATGAACTCAAATAAAATCTATGTTATCGACCTTGCTTGAACATCCCGTTTGACCTCGTCTCTGATAAGCCTGACCAGAGCGGCCGCGTGATTCGCCGCCTTGTTCGAAACCGCTGCAATGACGTCGGTGACGATTCCCGTTCTCGCGGTGTAATCGAAGTGCAAGCTGCAAACTTCCCTGTAGGAATTTATGGCGAGAGTCAGTTGAGCAACGCCGAGCCTTTCTTCCATGTAGGTCGGATCGATGACGGTTCTTCCGCTGCAAAGACAATTTCGGTCAAGATAATTCTATCAGCATCGTCAAATATCGTCGTTTTTTTTTTACACGAACAGAGAACTCACTTTTCGAAAGTCGCGAACGAGACGCATACGGGATGATGATAGAGCGTCATCGGCAGAGGATCTTTTTCCGAGAACGAATGAACTATTATTTCGTCCCCGTTCGACGTAACGTCGGGTCTGTGGAAATGCGATAATGCGGCTAATGTCGCTATGCAGGCGCAGTCAACCAGATTACCGTCGTGATTGACTATGTTCACATCCACCCTGATATTCCAAACCTGCATTGAACAAATAGACGACATTTCATTATATGTATAAACTAACTGGAACGTCAGATTGCTTCATGATTATTTCTACGTGGTTAACTTAAAAAATTATCGATGGATTGTTCGTGTCGACGATTCCCATATCAGTTTTGGCTTAAAGTCGATACAAAACTTGATAATTAAAAAAAAAAAAATTCTGTACAGCATAGTAATTTTAGTCCAACACTTTTGACTGTTTCAACACATCTGTGGTCATGTACTTTTTTAATCCAAGGGAAGAATATGTGTATTAAAGTAAGGCATAATAATACCTATAATTGTAGCTTTTTATATCAATTTTGGCCTAGAGTCAAGACAGACATTGAAAAATACAAAAAAATACAAGAAAAATTGTGTACAGCATAGCAATTTTATTCTAAGACTTTTGACTACTTCAATAAATCTGGGTCCATATTTTTAAAATCTTACTTTTTTGTCCGCTACAATGCACAATGATTCAAGATCCAGGCACTTGGAGTCCTTGAAACATTTCTCCAATTGTCTGGTAATGAAAGTTCCTGCTTCGGATTGGCGACCGGCTTCAAAGTGCGGAGCAGCCATGGGATTGAGTTCCACATTTATATGTAGCATGCCCTCATTGGGGCGAGCTGATTTTGGTGGCTGTATGTCGCAGGATACATTTGCGACGACCCTGTAATTCATGGATCGTGGATCAGCAAACTTTCTTACGATGTAAATTTAATTGTATCTAAAAGTACGAGTACCTTGTCTGACCGCAAGTAGCAAGGCAACAGCCCCAGGTGGATCCAAAGTATAACTTTACGGGTCGAGCTTCCAATAAACCCCTGCCATCCAAGCGCTACAGAAACAAAATCCAAGATAAAGTACGCTTTTCATCATTTTTATTACAACAAAATATGGTTTCCTTATATATTTATTTTGAATATTACATTTTTTTGCAAAGTATTTAATTTGTATTTAATTGAAATTGGGACAGACATCCAACAGTTTTGTGATAGGAGCAAAGAGTAACATTTCTAATGTACAAATAGTCAACTAACACGAGGGTTATTCCTCATGCTCCTGTCTATTTTATAATCTATTTAATGATCCCTCCACATTTATTGTTATTAATTAAAAAAATTATCTATGCCCAAAAGCCAAACGAGAATGTATGTGATATCATACTAAATTGCATACATTTTTGAAATGCACTATAGTATTTTTATCTGTAAAAGGAGCAAATCGTCAATAAAATATCAATGTCAATATCGATATCGAATATATTTACTTGCATTTACTCGAAATATGTTTACATTTTATTTGCATTTAATCGAAATATATTTACCGTGTCTTCGGACAGAGCTTTATTGACGAATTCGCGTTCGCAGCGGGACAATGGAATTTCCCTCATTATGACAATTTCGTTGGTCTTTACGCGTTACCGACAACAACTTTTTGTATTCTGCATTCGAAGCTTGAGGACCATTGACATGTGGGTTATGTTGTTCCTTCGACATGTGCCGGAACGACTATATAATTATAAAATTTTTTGGTATCGCAAAGCAACGCCATCTCGGCAGGCGCAGTTCGGCGGTCAGCCGCGATCCAAAGTTCCAAAGTTCTTATACTAGCGGCAGTGTACCGACAACGTGATAGCGAGGAGGATTTCATCTCGGGACGAGAGACACGAGGAATTTTGTAAAGAATGGCTGATTTGTCGGGTTTTAGTGGCTCGGGATTCGAGGCTAATGCCGGCGGTGCGAAGGACACGAAGGGCGTCGATGCCGAACTCGAAGGTTTTCTGATGATGGAGAAGCAAAAAGCGGAATTGACCGCTCAGGTATTAATTTTTTTCCACGAATTATACTTTCCGATGTTAACCTCTCGATCGACGATCGGTCGGCATTCGGCATGCACCGCATACAATAATTTAATTCCTGTTGCGCAGATCCACGAATTCAATGACTTTTGTTGGGACAAATGCGTCGACAAGCCGGGAATAAAATTGGACGGACGGACGGAAACGTGCTTGAACAATTGCGTAGACAGGTTCATCGATGTTTCTCTGCTGATAACCAATAGATTTTCGCAATTGTTACAAAAGTCTGCGGGCGGCGGACTCTCATGAAACGTTATATTAAATTTACAATTTAACGTAGACAAGGTCGTTGAACCCTTGTTGTCCCAGCCATCCTCGTTCGTTGGCGACCTCGTCGAACAACTCGGTACCTCGATTATTCTATATTTTGTTTGATGTGTAAATATCTGTAGGCCCTTAGCCAAGCTGCGCGAGAAAATAAATGGATGGAATGCGAGGGTGCACTTTGCTTCGATTCTGTTGCTCCTTCGCATTCTGCAAATTCAAAGCATCGAATTTTATCATTGACTCCAGTTCGTCGGTTCGGCAGTCAAACGAGGCTTCGCCGTTTACACTATAGTCAAACCGAACGTCTGAAATAAATACTGTCCCTTAATTTTATAATAAAAGCACTTGAAATAAGATATTATTGTTATTATTATTATTATTATTAGATAAAATAATTTATAGAAGAAAGATACAAATAAGATATGAATCAACATATTGGTGGGTGCAATTTTGCTCGATATTGTGGCTCTTGTCCTGACGAGTACAAGGAATAATTAAATTCATCCATTTGATAAATACATCACTGTATTACAATTTTTCACGTAATCGAAAGCGAGCGGTATTTAATTATCTTCAATGGAATTAGATAGAAATAGGTCTTTGAGGTAGATTTCGATGATTCTATATTTCGTTTGATATGCAAATATCTGTAGGCTCTTTGCCGAGCCGCGTGAAATAATAAATTAACAGAATCCGAGGGTCTGCTTTGCTCCAATGTTAATTCTTTCTCGCATTTCACAATACAAAATATCGAATTTTATCGTTGAGTTCGTCGGTAAAGTGGCCTGCCGTTTCCACTGTAGTGAAATCAAACGTCTGAAATAAATACTGTCCCTTGATTTCGTAATAAAATCACATTGTCGGAATAAAATATTAATATAAAAAATTTACAGAAGAATGTGAATAAGATATGAAAAGTTACTTTTATTAAATGCTCCATTATCTACATAATAGTTAGTACAGTTTTGCACGATATTCCGGCAAGACTGACGAATACAAGGAATAATTAGATTCACCCGTTGGACAAATATATCATCGTATTTGAGGTCATTTAACCGCGTATATTACAAATTTTCCTCGCGATCGAAAGCGAGTGTTAATTATCTATCTAAAACCATATTAGATAGAAATAGGTCTTTGAGGTAGACACATGTTGTAAAAGGCGTCTTTCTTCCAGAAGTCTTTCCCCTTCCACCCGCACCAGCCTTTGTTCGTTATGGTCGTTAAAACTTCGGGACCCGTGTAATGCGGATCGAGAATAAGGTATTTAACGTCGTCGCTCGTCTCGTTGTAACTGATGCCGAGTATGGTGTGCGCCAAAACTCCGCCGCCTGATGAAATTAAAGTTAACGATTGAGAATTACAGCACCCGAAGGTCGGGATTGATAATAGATTTTGCGATACGAGTGCGGTAAAGCGAACTTTATACGCAAGCTGTGAAGTGAGTCACTTGAGAGTTCGCGTATGATGTTCGCTAAACCGCACTAGTATCGCATTAGCAATTTACGACACTAGTGCGATAAAACTTTTTCTGACGAGTGTTGCAATCACACAAGTTAAGAAAAAGTTTTATCGCACTAGTATCGTAAGAAAACATTTATCAAAATTTTAAGAAAAAATTTTACTTCACAAACTGCGAAAATTAGGATTTTGCGGACGCGAAGCGTGCGTAAAACATTTTCCTACTGAGTGAAGTAAAATATTTTTTGAAACTAATGCAGGAGAAGTGCTACTCCATGCCTGCTGATTGTGGCGCTGTACAGCAAGGCCTATTGCACGTGCTCCGTACTTTACACACGCTTAAGCGTGCGTAAAGTAAGATCGGACCGATGTGCGCATGCGCCGGGTATTTACAGCACACTTGGCTCTAAAGCGCTACTTTCGTCAATATCGCCAAGCACGAAAAGTAGCACTTTTCATGCATCACTTACCGAGTTTTCACCGTGAGTGAGATCGGGCCGAGATTTACTCTGAACTAGTGGACAAATTCTAGTAGACTCAAAATTTACTTATGGGATTGGCTGTTGACTAGAAAGTTTAGAATTAACTAGAATTTTGCAACGACTTCAGACTCGTTTCAGTCCGGTCTCACTCACCGTGGAAACCCGGTAACTTACAAATCAAATGAATTCACCGCACGCGCGCTTACCGATCATAACCGGTGTGCCCTGAGTTTCGAAGTGATGCGCTAGGTCGCTCGCCAGATCGGCCATTTCGGCGCCGGTCGAGGCACAGAGTACCCTGACGGTGACTCCTAAAAGGGATTCGAGCACGAATCCCACCTCCGTCGAGCCGATCCACTGCCTGCTGCCGACGAAGCTCGAAGGCTTGTCTCCGATCTCCACGAGACACTTTTGAGTGTCCCGATGCAACGGGATCTCCTTGTCGGTGTAGCCCTGCAATCTGTTAAGAGCATGTGCAATACCGCGGTCGGTAATAAAAACTGTAATAAACTTTTCTCATCGATTCTAGCATATACGGTCAGAAGAAAAGTCTCATCGGAAGCGGATATCATTTCGGCTTCTCATGAGACTTTTCTTTTGACCGTATATGCGAGATCCACTGAGAAAAGTTGATTACAGTTTTTGATACCGACTGAGCCCGGGATGGACGAGGGGGGTGTTTCATATGGTCTTAAACGGGCGCAGCGACACGGTAATCGTCACACGCTCGAATATTATTTTGCGGAATCGATCGTGAAAAATTTCTCTTACCTGTACCACGAAACTATCGTTTGCAGGGATCTGTAGGCGCAACCCCATCCGTTATCATCAAAGTTGTCTTGCATGTAATGATGATAAGAATATAAACCATCGACCGTTACGACTTTTCCGTCCGCTGCAATATTCGTAGACAGGCGGCAATAAAATAACGTTCTACTTCTAAGAAAGCGAATTGAATTGAATTTCGATGTCTGGCGATTTGTTACCTTGAGGCGCGGCGGCGATGGCCGCGTGAGGGTTCAGCAGCGGCTCGTTCGTTTTCAAGTCGCTCAGAAATTTTACAGCGTTCCCTCTTCTGAAGCAAGGCCGTGTTGGATCTAGCGCTAGGACCTTGTGCAGACTTTTGCGATATTCACCTGGAACGTTAATTTCTCTAATCGTGTAAGACTGCTCAAATAAATTTCCATCCAGCCGTGAAAATGATTGCGTTAAGAGCATGTGAGACAGTATTTCTTTGAAAAAACTGAACGAATATAACCTTTTCGAAAATTAGCACAAACCAATTAATATTTTTCCAAATCGATTACAATTAATTTTTTTTCAGGATATCATCAGTCATAATTCAAATAACCATCCACTATAATCGATAGAGGCTACGTTTTTATAGACGACTTTAAAAATATAGCACTCATTTGACGAGTGTGAAGCGCTCCAGCCTCCCTAAAACGACGGATTGATTTTATTGGTCCTTCCCGACAGACAGGACCAATCAATGCAATCCGTCATTATAACATAATCATATCCATGGCTGTATAGAAAGCCACACACGAATGCAGTTCTGCTCCGTTCGGCTAATTCCAGAAATATTCGAGATTTATCCACAAGTATACGCAGCTGAAATAGGCTTTCTTATATTCCAGTCTAGTCTCAGATTAGGGTTTAATTTTTACACAAATCTGCTCTGATAAGAGTTGTTTTGTTATCAAAACAGGTGAAATTTATCACGCGGAATGAATCGGATGTACCGTTGGCAATTAAAAGAAAAACCCACTAGAAGTGAACAGTCACAAATAAAAGAACGCATAGCTGAGCAGATCTCCATTCAATACTGTACGTAAAAATTTCCATGGCTGGATGGAAAGTCTCATATGTCACATATTTCCACGCCTGCGAATCTTACCCAATTCCGAATCAGGTGTGCCGGCCGGATAAGCCACCGTCATCAAATGTCCACAGGCACGAGGTTTAAAGTGCAATGGTATGGGAAGCCTAAGATTGTCGCCCTTCTCCGTTTGCCGTACGACGGATCTCTCGATCAGCCATATATTTCGACACACGGACTCGACTAAAATCGAATACAGTTGGCCCGCTGTTACGCTCTGCCCTACGATAGACAGCGCGTCGACGTGAAGATCGAATTGCACACTCTCGAATGGACCTGAAAATACAAGAAAACAATAAACTCCTAAATTCAATTCCATTGCAGAGACGAACTGCGAGAACTACCAGTCTTACGTTTTATGTGATGCAGCACAGGCGCGCACTTCAGACTCGCCTCCGTTAACTTTTCTCGCGACATTCCCGACAGCATGTTCGCACGAACGACGTCCTTCAAAGATGCAACAAAAAATTTAGAGTTTTCATCGGAGATTATAGAAGACTGTGACGAGAACATAAACTATTATTCGTTCAATGATTCCTACCACGACTTGTGGGACACCCTTGATCAGCGGATTCTTCTGATTGCCATTAAAGCCTTCTCTCGATGGGTTTGCAAGCTCCTTTATGGACACCTTTTTGCAATCACTGTCATTGCCAAGGAGATACTCGTTGCTCTTTGTGAATTGAAATGCAACGTTCCCGGAAGCAATCTGTAGGATAGACATGAATGTACTATTATCTTTTTTATCATACGAGCAACATGCGAGCAACTGTTTGTGTTATTTTCAAACACCGATTTTTTTCCCTGTAATACAGAGAGTAGATTACTTGTAGGATGAATGTAAATATACGATTATCTTTTTTTTTATCATACAAGCAGAATGGGAACAATTTTTTTTGTTACTTTCGTGCACAGACTTTTTTCTATAAAAAAAAAAAATAGAGAATAGATTATCTGTATGATGAACGTGAATATACTATTATTTTTTTTATCATACCAGGAAAATGAGAAATTTTTTGTTGTTATTTTTAGGGACAAATTTGTATTTCTACATAGAACAGAAAACGGTTTATCCACGGAATGTGTGCTGAGACTACCTTTTTCCTTGTTTCCTGAACAGCTTTGACAATTTCATTCCTCGTTGTGACGATTGGAAAACAAGTTTGCACCCTTATGTAAGAAAATCTTTCCCAGATGTCTTCCTCGCTGATAATTTGCACCATGGCCGCTGGTTGCAACATTTCATGAACGTAATAATACGCCTGAACATTGGCGTCTTTCAGTGAATATTTTATTAGAAGTGGATTGTCGGTAACGTCGATATCCTGTAGAATCAAGAAATTATCCTGCGATGCCCAGTACCGGACCGACACAAAAATAAAAGTTAATATAAATAAATGATCACCTTGAAAGCGCCAGGAATGGCTTCCTCGCACTCTCCTATAAATAAAACACCGCAGAGATCGATCTCGACGGGCATGTTTAGCTGAAGCGTAGCCGTCTCAACGATGCACTCGTCATCTTGAGACACGTTTACGGCGAACGTCAGAACCGTCAGTGCGTTGTCGTACATCACTCCATAGAGACGGCCTGTGGTTTTTGAGTTCAGATGTTGTAAACGCTGCAATAAAATTAATAGAAATGTTAAAAATGTGTTTACACCAGATGACCAATCGGAGCCGCGCATTAGTCGTGCGGCAACGGAGCCGGTCATTGGTTAGCCATTGGCAGTATCGACGCGTTAATTTATCAAAAAATCATTAACAATTAAGTGGTATTCTAAAAAAACGATATACATCAATTCCCACGAGACTTACATCGATTACGTTGGACGATATCGTGAGTGTCGGCGTCATGTTTTCGATGCTAAAGTTGATGACACGATAACGATAAGAACGAGTGTACGTCGTAAGGAAGTTATTAAACACTTTAAATCGCCATATGTGACAGGTGATTCCGTGTATCTGGAGAGCTCCTCGAGACACCTCGGGAGAAGGCAGTTGGCAATTTGACGAGTTTGCTCGATACGACCGCGAGATCGAGCTCTCCGCCGTTGGCGAACTGTTTCTCGAGTTCACCGTCGATTCGAACGCCGAAGAAAATTAAGGTTGATGCTTTTACGGCCGCTCGATTCAAACTCTCGTCGACGATTGGACCACCGGTAGACGTGAGCTCGGGATTGGCCGGTACAAGCAATGCTGGAAACGTTTAGGCATTTGTCTTACCCAGAGTGAGTTTGTAAACGCGTCGCTGTTAAAGAGCAAAGTTTGTTCGAAATCAAACAGCAGCCCCTATACAGGACATTCGTTTTCGGCGATGTTGTGTTACGTCATGCGTGACGTAACGTCATGTCAAAAGCGTCGCTTCCGGTTTGAAAATCTCAAATTTAAATCGAAAGTGAAGTTATACGAGAAAATGCGACTTTGAATTTCAAAATCTCGGCTTCCCGACGGGAAAACGTCACTTCCGGTGTTAAAGACTCACTTTCCGACCGGAAGTGACATCTGCAAATACGTCACTTATTTCCGATTTTCAAACCGGACGTGCCGCATTTCCGGTATGACGTTACTTCCGATTGAAAAATTATATTTTCAAGCCGGAAGTAACGTATTTCCTGTATGACGTCACTTCCGGTTGATGACATTACTTGGCGATATATGGTGGCACAGCAATTTTTTTTTTGGGTTGAATTGAATTCCAATTCCCATCTTATGAAAACTGAAGTACGAGACTGTATATGTATATTTCCTCTGCGTGTTACTTTCTTGCACTCCGTAATCCTGCAGAGTCTGATTTGTATACGTTATACAAACAATATTAACAATTATATACGTACATATATGTAGAATATATAATTTGACATAGAAGTTAAAAAAATACACCTATTCTTCTCATAAATATGAGATTAAAAAATGCGCGCGATAATTGGCTTAAATTTCTTGCGTCATTGTTTTCGCGGCAACGGTGAGACGGTGAGTAAAATAAATACGTTGTCCGTGAGAAGAAACCCTTTTTTCAACGCTCAGACACGCTACATATTTTTCAATCTTTTTAAGTGCGAGATTTTTTTGAACTTGAAACCTTCAAGTGTTTTCCCACCATGTGAGGAGACCAAGACCGGGCTCGTCAATGGCAGCCTGTGAAAATAAAAGGCAGTTTTTTTAATCCTAAAAATAACTGAGAAGAACATGAAACTGTACAACAATGGTGGGGTGAAATTAAATGTGTAAAAATAAACTGCATGATTTTTTGCTCTATAAGCAATTTGAATAAAATTCAACCGGAGAGAGGAAGATATTTGGATGTACTATTTCATGACTAATTTTTAAAAAATATAAAAACTTTTTATTTTTGTAATATTTGTTTACCCCAAGAGTGTAAGGCGATATTCCTTTCGCATCAGGTTTCTCCGCGCTTTCGCCAGTTACGGCAGGCCCAGTAGGCAGAGTTTCAACGAAGGACTCGCTCACAACTCTGAATCTAATAATTTCGCCTGAAAAAATCAGTTTGTTTATAAGTCTTTTTCATGATTCATCAAGGGGGTTTTATGTTTGATGAAGTAGTTTGCTTACCGGCATCCATGAAAAGGTCATGCTTTTCGCCATCTCCGGTATCGTATTCCCACACCCATGCCTGCTCCGTCTGATCGAACCTGGATGGATGCTGGAGCTTGTGCGGAGGTATGATGATGTCCTCGAAAAATCCCAGGGTCACTGAAAAATTTGGTTATTACGCAAACATCTGAGCCTTTTTTGTGAAAAAAACTGAACGTTTTTCTGAATTAAGCATGAGAAATGATATTTGCATATTAATTAGTACACATTAAATTTGAGAATACCCAAGCTAAGTTAAAAAAAAAATTGTAGTAGTCATTATTTTTTCGTTTTGTTTTTTAATTAACAATACAAAGGAGTTACATCACTGTAAAAAAGAAATTGTAAATTTAATGTATCGAACTGAAAGTTTCTATGCAAACTGATACATTCAATTTAATGTACAATTGTGATGAAAAATCAATATACTTTATAACAAAATAATTCAGAAAATAAAAAAAAATGCAGGGCGTGAAATTGATGTGAAAATTAAACTACTTTTATACTAAAGTTAAAGTCAATTATTAAAAATACAGTATTTCCGATGTTTATAATACACCAAATATTGTTTTTTCATTACAATTGTACATGAAAATTTAATATACCAGTTTTTGCATAAAAACTTCCGTTCTGGTATTTTTTCACAGTGCAAGACACATTTGCATTTTCGTAAGTGGTTAAGGAGAAATCCGTTCAAACTAAACAAAGAAAACAAACAAAAAAATCAGACATATTTTTATGTATTTGGAGGTTACCGTGAACGCCGTCAGCACTACAGCTCCGTATTTTGCCGACGAGAATTTCCTCCATGAAGGGACGAAAGACGATGAAACGAAAAACGACTTTGGTGTGGGAAGATCCATCGCCGGGGAAAATGTAAGACTCCTCGATCTTCGTGATATCGTGGAGCGCGATGCAAAGTCCTACGTTCAGATAGACCTAAAAAAAAATGTGTACGATTCACAACGTGTAACCTCAAAAAAGTCTCTCGTATCCCGAATTACAAAGCAAACACTGAACGAAACTCAAAAAATGTTATGTTCTTTAACGCGAAAAACTTTACAACGTCGAGCCGTGTGTCGGGGAAAGTTTGAGCTAAATGGGTTTTACCTTGTTGGCAAGTTTTCTGTTCAATTCATCGGCGATGGCATCGTTTAATTTTCTTTTAAACTTCCACGGTGGTATTCTGACGATGTCTTTGAGTTCCGACAAGACAAACATCTTTCCTTGCTCTTCACCCACCAGCCTTGGCAATCACCGACTAGCGAGAGCACGTGCCAAAACAAACATTTTCCGAAAGGATATTGAGAATAATAAGGGAGTTTGAGGGACTTAATATTCAAACGCGGCCTGGAGCGACACGGCGGCAGCGAGTTCACACTTTCGCCGATAGATGGACACGCCGAGATTGTGCAGGAGCCAAAAAACCGATTAAAATAGTAATGAAAAAAATTGTTCAAGTATACATGTATCAATTGTAATTGATAACTGTCCAAGGAGTAACTGATACATGGAGGATCTTGAACGATCGTCAAAGCGACTGCAACGCGACATACAGTTGCCATCGATGCATGTCACTCAGCAGGTTATTTACACCTGCGTCCAACGACGCTTCGGCCTGCATGTACATAAGCGAATAAAGCGAACGGTCAAAAGAAAAGTGTCATCGAAAGCTGACATGTAATCCGTCTTCGATTACGTTTTTCTTTTCACCTTAGATATCACTGTCCGTGAGAAAGTTGATTACAGTTTTTATTATCGACCGTGGTATTTCACCTGCTCTTAAGGTGATGTAAAATACCGCCGCTGGTAACAAAAACTATACCGAATGCTATTTTGACACCGCTGTCTGCCAAGGTAGAAGGACATTGTCTTTCCCCGCGTCTGACGATTCCCCAGGACAAGACAATTTTTTTTTCGCGGCGCTCTGCGGTGTCTCAAAACGGCATTTAGTACAGTTTTTGTTATCAACGGGGCGCGGGTAGGTGGGAAGGGAATTATGGTTATACCACATCGCCTTAAGCCCATGTAAAAGACGTACCACGTGACATATGAATGCGTGAGAGATAGTTACATTTTTCGTATCAATGCAATGTAAAAATGGTCAACTTTTGATGTAAAAGCTAAGTATCATCGGACGCGGTATTGAATTCTACATCAGCTGATACTTTGCTTTTTCGTGAAATATCTACCATCCCCGAATGCAATTTATTATGGGTTTATTACCGACTGAGCTTTCACCTCGCCTTGACCGCATGTCAAATTGCCTCCCTCCACCCTTACCGTCTCCAGTCGGTATCAAACACTCTAATCAACTTTTTTTCACGAATGCTAGCATCTACGATCAAAAGTGTCGCGAAAGCTGACATGTAATGCCTCTTCGATGACACTTTTCTTTTGACCTTCCATATCACCGAGCCCGACAAAAGTTGATTACAGTATCATTACCGACCTTGCAGCGACCCAGCGGCAGCGACATCGGACTTTCCCCGGTAGATGGACACGCCGAAATTGTCCACCAGCGAAAAAGCCGTTAAAAATACTAACAAAAAAAAACTATTCAGTACAAAACAAGATCGCCCGCTTAGCGGGTGAAATTTTGTGTATCAGTGATAAAACTGTCTTTTCCGAATTGTTAGATCTGCGAGCTACATGCTCAATCTTAAACGATCGTCGAACCAGTAGAATACAATGCGACATAGAGTTGTCATAATTGAGACAATCTTCGTATCGATGCATGTCATTAGGAGGTTGTTGCACCTGCCTCAAAGGACGTTTCGGCTCTAGTGTAAACAAGCGAAGACGCCATTGACGTCGGTGAGACAATCAGAGTTCGCACGATCGCGCAAAAAGAAAAAGAGTTAATACAACGCCGATCGGTAGAATGGGAAAGGGGTATGCAGCTTCTCCGCGAGTCTCGGGCTCTTCGGCGGGAGCCCGCGAAGTGAAAGCCACGATCGAGGCTGGAGTAGAATGTAAAGAAGCTGCGAGGTGTTCGGACGGCACGAGAGAGGGAAACCGACTACGTCCAGTCACTCCGAGGCAGGGTGGAAGGAATGTTGAGCGTGGTGTCACATCGTCCAAGTCGTCTTATCGTTATTCAGCTGGCTGCCAGTCGAGCTACCGCCACAGGACAGTGATTGCCCCTCCGACATGTACGTATATTGTTCATTTTTTTTTCGGCTTTGAAAAATAATATAAAAAAAAAGAATACGCAACGATAATACCAAAAAAAGCCCTCGCATGGGATTATCGGAAGGTTCTCGTAAGAACCAATGCGTGTCTCATCGATTGCAATTCTGAATGACTGTAAGTCGCGGGACGTAAGTTTCGATAAGCACGTGCGTTCGACAAAAAAAGCTTGCCGGCCGGCGAGCGCGACACTTCGACGACTTTTGTTGATACTGTGAATAATTTGAAAGAACATAATGCTTCGAAAAGTGTCTAGCGATGTCCCACGTTTTTAGGGTGAAATAGACTCTCGGTTATTCGTTTCGGAATATGTTATTGTCCAATGATCGGTGTGGTGCGCGACCGAAGAAGAATCACAATTGTTTTTGTTAAGTCGGCTACAGCTGCGCCAACCGTGGATGTGAGTTGGGTGAATAACGTGAACAGGATCTTTTTGTTCCATGTTTTTTTGTATGTTTCGGTCCAAGGAAAGAAATGTAGACCGTTTAAATAAATTGTAAATTTAATGTAATGGAACTCGAAATTTGCTTACATTAATTGAACATTAATGTACTTTTTTGTCAACTAAAAATACCAGATATTAAAGTGACAAATCTTTTGCCTGAAATTTACAAAAATTTTACAACACACATGCGTTTGAATTTTCGGAAACAGTTTGTCATGGTGTCCAGCGGTTCTTCAAGTTCTCAAAGTCCTGGAACTGTCCTTGAATTTTGCCTGCCCTTGAAAAAGTCCTGGAATATCCTTGAATTTCTCCTAATGTACTTGAATTTTGTACTTGAATACTAAAAAAATGTGTATCTCAGTTTCGCTGAGATACATAATATACATTCGTGCATAGGGAGTACTTTTTTTGCTGAAACGATTCTAACGTAAACGATAACTGTTATTGAACTAAATGTTATTTCGAACGTCGTGCACGATATGCATATTTTTTTTAATGAACGTCCCAACACACCCTGGAATGTCCTTGAATGTCCTTGAATTTCGTACGGGCTTTTTACTGGACACCATGTTTAGATAAAAAAGCTTTCAATACCGTTCATTCATAAAAAAAAATTACATTCTATGTATAACTAACAACAGTTAATTGACAGGTTTTCAAAAATGTAAAATTAAAGAATACTGAAGAGGGTCAGCGCATCCTGGACCGAAACATATAAAAAACGTGAAACACGTAATTTATTAAAAGAATCGTAATGCTTCGAAAAGTAGTAATCGAGTCCCTTCCCCGGTAAAATAGAACCTCGTATATTCGTATTGAAATACGTTGTGGTCGAAGAAGAATAACAATTGTTTTTGTTAAGTTGGCTAAAGCCGCGCCAACCCGGATGTCTGGGTGAATCATGTGAACACGATCTTTATTCCATGCTTTTTATACGTTTCGGTAACCAAGAATCGTTAATCGATGGCTGTAAAGGATGTAAAAATAAATAATACTGAAGAGGGTCAGCGCGTCCTGGCCCGAAGCGTATAAAAAACGTGTAATAAAGATCGTGTTCACGTAACTGACCCAACATCCGGGCTGGCCGGCTGCAGCCAACTTTTCAAAAACAATTACATACATGATTATCCGTTCGATTAACGAACATAGAGCCAAACTTATAAAAATAAAATCCGCAATTATTAACCTATATCGAGAATAGCGAATAGATTTCGAGGCTAAAACACTCGCCGCAGGTGGAATCTTCGGTGTTCGTCAAACTTCGTTCACCTCGACATAAGTTACGGCAATTTTCCACCGGCGGAGATCACTCGAGTTGCGCAACCAGTTATATCGCTCGACGAGGAACAACGCTGTAAAAGCGATTTACGATCTTGGGGTGGGGGGAGAAAAAAATGTGGTGTCCATAGAACGATAGAAAGGCGGGTTATTGCATCTCGCCGTTCCCTCGCGGAGAGTCGGTGGCGATAGTACGATACGTGAGGGGAAGCGTGACGGAGCATGGATCGAACATTGGCACTCGGACGTTAAGCATCACCGCAACGCAACGCTTCGATCGTAACGGCGAGGTCGTTTAATTTCGCCGATGATATTCGAGGGAATATAAAAAGAACGTAACGGATGTGGAAATGCATCGATAGCCCGTTCTACCGGCAGAGCACGTTCGGAAACTTACTTCGGATAACGCAGTACGGGAGAGAGTGCTGCGCTTGCGCGAACGCCGGAGAGAGAAGCTAGCCGCACGAGTATAATTTCTGAACGCGGCCCTGTACTACCGCTAACTTCGCACGTGCGCGGAATGTGAGTGCGCACTCGATCGGTTGCGAGCGAGACGGCTTTCTTCGCGTGCCGACTCCCCGCGCACCCGGATACATAACACTAGAAGAACCTACCTACGCCCTATTAGCCAAGTTGATACTCTCGTATTTTTCTGTTTCGATGCATCGAAAAGAAATACCGTCTGTGCAGTATGTGTATCGAGGATATCGAGCGGGCGTCCTCGAGCGAATTGAGTTGTGCGATTATCAACGCAAGCTGATCGCTCGCGCCCGTTAACGAGGTTATGTCCTTAGTGTATTCAATGAAAACAATGAGGGAAAAAGAAGTTACTAGAGAAGCGATTCTGACTCGAGTCGACAGTCGAGTCTCTCGCTTCCGTGTAAATTCCACTGCTTCTCAATGTTCCTCAATGTTACGTCTCGTTGCTATAACGAATTCCGAGTGAAAGTACACACCGTGCACGTATCGTCGCCGCACAGGCGTGTGGGTTAATACACGCGCCAGGGATGCATTTACCTCGTGGAACTCAGTCGCTACTAATTCATTGCACTTTTCACTCCGCCTCGAGGAGGAGCGTTAAAAACGCTTATGAATATTCCGGTGGCTTCGTCCGACTCGACCGGCTTCGTACTACTCGCTGCCAGGAAAACTGAGCTCTCGATCGAGGATTAGCGAGATTCGATGTTTTTTTTTTATTGCACACGGAGAAACTTGTTTTTCCGTATTTGGCGCTCAGGCTACATGCAACGACATTCGCGCTTGATTATTTTTTAATTAAATTCTTTTTTTAACCTCCATTTGTCGCGCTTTCGTTATAGGATAAACGTCGGCAATTTTATCGACTGATAGGGCAATTTGGGACATGGTTATACAATACACGTGTGTGGCTGATTCGTTTTCGTGCGCTGTCGACCGATCGGAGATTATTGCTAAAATCGCCAGCGATGAATTTACCATTCGGTGATCTGTCGACGCTAATTCGTTACACTTATAACTTCACTACGAAGAGAAGCGTTAAGACACATTGCACATAGATTCCCAACCAAAAGTTTGCTTCGATCAAAATTTTAGTACTTCGCGGTATGCCAGAAAACTGAAAAAAAATATTAGCCGTTTTAATGATGTCAAGACCTTTGATTTTACATAATACTAATGCCAAAAAGTTATTAACAAATTATTTTTTTAATTAATTAGGCGAGGATTGTGTCATACAAAATGAGAAAATCTTTTGTTTTCTCATGTTAAATAAATACTTTAATTTGTGTTGTGGGGTGTTTCATATGTTCTTAAGCCGAATTTGGGCCGAAGTCGCTGGAGGGGGGCAGTAGAGGAGTTTTGCTGAACGCGTCAAGTTGCTCGCAGATAAAACAAGCTTTGCAGTTTTCCGTCACACAGACGAGTCGATAGGACCCGATGGGACGCCAATGCGCGAGCGGCAGCCAATCACGGCTGAGTGTGGGACTGTGTTCCGTACGTAGTTTTGTGTACGAGCAGCTTTAGTCAGTGTGCGAGAAACGCAGGCAAAGGAAGTGGCTAGCCAGAGACAGTCTTTCGTTTATTGAATTTATCTCGGAAACTAAACCGTGAATCTCCTCGAAATTTGGACACATTCTGTCTGATAGAATGCTCTTCATTGTGGGTGGTGTTTTATCCGAGTCTACCAGAAACCAGCGGACAAAATCGCAACGTTCTGTCATTACCGACCGGTTTCTGAAACATTTGCACTACACCTTATGTAGCTTTGTACACGGCCTCACTAAAATAAAACTGCACTGTCAAAAAATCTGAAAAAATTGCAAACGATGCAGCGTGTCTGCCTGCAAAGTAGCAAAGTTTTACAGCGGTCCAACAGAAACGCGGTTAGCCCCAAGTACGTCCTTAAAAAAAACGCTCAAAAAAGTGTCGTTGCATCGTCCGACTCGACCGGCTTCGTACTACTAGCCAGCATCGACACTGACTTCTCAACCTGACACCAAGCGAGATTCGAAATTTCGTTATTACACACAGAGAAACTTGTGTTTCCATATTTGGACCTTCGAGCTACGAGCAACGAATACTCGGGCTTGATTGCTTTATAATTAATTTTTTTCTTTTTTTTTTCTTTATAGGATAAACGTCGTCAATTTTAGCGGCTGATAGGGCAATTTGGGACACGTTTATACGATACACGTGTGTGACTGATTCGACGTTGCGTCGCGTCGGGCACGGCCGTTGTCTCGTGTCATTATCGCGCCTGGTCGGCCGATCGGAGATTATTGCTAAATTCGCCGGCATTCCTGCGTATACACGCCGCGGTACTTTCGAAGCAATTGTCACGTGCGCCGGAGGAGAACCACCGTTCCAATGTTGTGCGGCGGTAGTAACTGTCCGGCGTATAGGTGTCTCGTAGGGTAGGCCACGTTTCCCCTCGGCTAAGTATCAAGGACTCTCCGGCACGCGGATTATCGTGAACGCCAGCGAGCCCGCTGCACAGACCTCGTGATTTACGACCGCTCGAACGCGGTTAACGAACGCTCTAACTCACACACAAACACTTCATTACCGACGAGGATAATATGGGGCACGAATTTTGCACATACCTCGGCGAGCAAACCTGCCCCGTTCTCGTATAAACTATCATCTTTCCCTTTTTTCCGCAACCAGTTATAGTTATGCGATTCGATTTCCCTCGGCAAATGCCTTATCTTAATCTTTTTTAGATAGCTGGTCACGATCGTGGGCGTTCGTAGCGCCGCCGATCGACAATTATACACTCGGCCCTCGGGCAATTAACGTCCGACTTCGTCGCTGTTTATAGTTTTCTTTTCAATAAAATTGTATCTCTGGATACACGTGACTGCCAATGCGGCGCGGAAACGCGAGCACGCGTGATTGCACATGGCGGAGAGGTGCGTTAACGAAACGTGACTTAGGTTATTATCCCCGCGCCCAAGGACTCACAGAGCTCACGCTACTGACCGAGTGCATGCGTAAGTAGAAACGTAACTTTCGTTGGGCTACGCTTTGCTTTCGATTCTCGGCTCACTGCATTGCCAACGGATAATGAGAAAAACAAGGTCTATGATTTTTTCGCGTTTCGGGCGTCGAACGAGTTTATCGGTCGCATCTCCTGCGGCGTCGAACGATCGCTTTCACTGAGTAGCAAGTTAGTACCGGTAAAACCCGTTACGGGCGGGCATGCGCGCTCGCCGGGGGCGCTGCCTTCCGTGGCTCTCCGCCCGGCTGGCCTCAATATCCGCCGAAGAGACCAATTAATACTTGTCCAGATATGTATACACACTGTACACAAGCGCGGAAACACTCTCGAAGGATCAGTGCCGTTGAACGAGGAAAGTGAATTCTTGCGAGGAGTCGGAAGCCTCGCAGGCACGATATGACCCCTCTATGAGACTTATATCTATATTGTGCACGACGCCGTGAGCGCTCGCGGAAGTGGATGGCATCGGAAGCTCGTACGCGAGAGGCGTCTCGGAACACCTACAGGTTATTCTGTCGAAACTATGGCGAAGTAGGAAGTCATTTTTGTTCGCGACATTCACAGACTCGATTTGGACAAATCGCACCGTAATTCGATCGTGGGTTATACAGGTGTACAAATATAGTTCGCATCGTGTTCTGCTATAGTTATAATGGTTTGGACATTATAAAAATAAAATTACTGCGGTTTTATGAGAAACACTCTGCAACACGAACAGCCCGGGTAGCACAAAAAAGATTAGTTATCGATAAAAAGTGCTGTCAATGGGTTCGATATGTCCGTCTGGACGGTCCGAAAGTTACAATCTATCCAAAGAGTTAACTTTTGTATGTAAAACCTACTTAGGACGTACGTAAACCTACTTAGATCACTTTTTCATACCAGATATCTTTCTGCTACCTGGGAGGTTATCCCATCGAACTAGCCAAGTGGGAAGTCACTTTTGTCCGGGACATTCGCGCACCCGACGTCGACGATTCGCACCGTAACTTGATCGTCGTTTATACGCGTTTACAGAAATAGTTTTTATCGCCTGCTATAATTATCATTTTCAGTGTATTAAAAAATTAATGAACGCTGTTTTATGAGCATAAAAGTCTCCAACACGTACAGGTTGTCCCGTCGGACTGTGGGCCGACTATGGCCAAGTGGGAGAACGTTTTATTCGCACACACGATTTGGACGAATCGCACCGTAATTTGATCCCGAGTTATACACGCGTACAAATATAGTTTTTATCGTCTTAAACTGTAGGTATAATTATCTGTGTATTTTTTATTTTTTTATTTTTTTATGGTACTTTATGAGCATAAAACACATTTTTCTCACTCTCTTATTGCATAACATCGTATTCCATGGGCGGGGATGTCGGGAGTCGTGAAGCGCGGAAACCATCGCCCCTCGGCTAGGCCGGAGAGTTCTTCTCAGACCGCCGCCTTAATATCCTTACGCTCGGCTTTTTAACTCCCGACTGCCCGCTAGGGCAAAAAGACGGGAGTTATGCGTTTGACGGAGGCCCCCCGATTTTGCTGTTTTCGTTGTCACGAGTGTTTGT
>JAPYZC010000573.1:0-22739 GCA_030522665.1 Ichneumoninae sp. A BG-2022a | reverse complement strand
AAGTCAAGTGCAGCCGAGACCTGGCGGAGGATTCGAGCCGAGCTTCGGCGTCGGCATGGAATGGAGATTTCCTCGGGAGGCTGGACCCTACGAAGAGGCGGAAGCCGCTGAAGAGATCGAGCCGTGTTCGGCCTGCTAACGATTTTTCGACATTATTCATTTGCATCGTATACGACATTGTGATATTACCAGTTCCTATAATCTGTAACTATTTATTATCAGGCTTACAATAAAAAAATTCCAAGTGGATTGAATCTGTGTCTTCGATGTATTCCCTGAATTCCTGGCTCTCCCGGTATGGCGGAACTTCCGGTCGAAAAATGAAATTTTTAAACCGGAAGTGACATATTTTAACCTACCAAAGAAGTGCCGAGTGGGCCGTGGGCGTGCCAATAAATAACGTCCAGTCTTATCGCCTGATTCCTTTCTTTGATTTACTCATTAATTATTCCTAATTCGTAGTTTTACAATAACGTTCACATTTCAATTTGTTGATACGTAAATTTCGCGAAAATTATATAAATTATATATATAAAAGTATAACTATTGTTGCAAAAGTTATACTTGTTGACATACATTTCCATCTTAACATTTTTTTGATTATTTCCCTGAATTTTCGTACTAATTGTTTTATATCTCCTTCGTATTTTTCGTACTTTTCCTTATTTTTTCCCATTATTCTCTGTTTGATTATTTGTTTATTTATTATTTCTATATTTATTCCCTTTTATAATTTGATTTACCTTTTATTTCGAATCTTTCATGGCGATATGACTTAATACCCTGATAGACAAGGGCCAGATGTCGCAATTATTGCGACTATAAGCTCAGGCGATTGAGACAATTATTCAACGAAATCTATGTGCGTGCATGCGTGCGTGTGTGCGTTATGCAATGTTTCTTTTTGATCCCACTATCATTATAACGACAATCGTATTAGTATAATAATTTATTTTTCCATTTGACGCGACGTGGATATTAAGATCACGAAATTATTATCGAGTTTTTAGTGCAAGTTGTTTTTATTCATCAGATTCTTGTTTAACTCATTTTTTTTCGTGATCAACGACGAACGTGAGAGTAGCAGAGGTCGTGCGGTATTGGTCAAGTGCGTAAGCTGTGTTTCATTCATATTATATTTTCACTTCGCCTGTTTGTTTCATTTTCCGCCGGTCTTAAAACCCGCAGTAGGTTTTCAAGTCGTTGATGGAGCATGGGTTTTCGCAACATTCCTCGTGAATCCCGCGGGTCTCGCGACGAAAGTTCGCACCGCCGAAACGTCCCATCATCGCGTTCGCGCTCGATCTCGATCTGAGTGGAGAGTCGTAAGGGTGATCATCCATCGCCGGTGCTGTTGAAAGCGAAGAACATACAAATACAATTAGTTTCAAAGAGAATATATCTTTCTTCTTTTCTTCTTTTTATGTTATTTTTTTTTAAATCCAAATACTGACCCTTGTCACTCTTTCTGTACATCAAATTGTGGACCTCATCACATGCAAGGATTAGGGCCTCGGACAGACTTCTGCCGCAGTATCTGCGCTTCGATTCGTTCTTCTGATATACGTCCGACTGTGCTTGGGCCAGGTGTAGTACGACCAACGCCATAACGAGCACGATCAAATTCGACTGATACGAGGACATCTTCAACAAATAACAAAAGCAACAACAAAAAATTAATAAAACAAACAATCGTAAATAGAACGGGGTGAAGTATATGGGGGCATTTCACCAGAAATTTTCATGCTCTGACCCCGACCCTCTTCAATAATTGCGCCAGTTTTTCGCAAACTATTTTGAAAAAAAGAAGACAGGTATTTTTTTATTTGGGCTTCCGATCGATATTTCCGACCGTATGATTTTCATAAAAATTACCCAGACAGAAAAACGTGCCGCGAATTACCCGCGTGGGAAAAAATACATGAGACATGCCCTCAGAACGACGAGTCAAACTAATTTTAGTTAGCGATTTTCTACAATAAATTTTGCTTGCAATTTCGACCGTTTAAATTTTATGAGATGTAGAGATTTCATTATGCTACGAAAAAAGTTCCAAAGTAAGTTACACATGGCTTCTTAATTTGTAACAATTTTGCGCACAGCTTTTTGTGTTTTTTGCGTCGAACCTGAATCGGCCAATCGTTTTGCATAAAAATCAAACACGACGTTGACGTTGAGAAAAGTTGAAAATTGAAATTTTCATTTCGCTTCCTCGTAATAGTTGAAAATTGAAATATCCATGTGGTGTTACGTCTAGTCCTAACTCGTGGGAGTGTAAGGGGGAGCGCAACACGATTGGCTTCTCTTTTCGGGTCAAGGCAGGGCAGCCCTTTACACCGGACACGAAAACTTCGCTTTTTACACAATCGTATTTATGATTTTATGGATGACCGTTACCAATACTCGAAGCAGGTATTCAAATTAATTCGTCGCGGTTAAATGTTTATCAATTGTCAAATAAGTATTAGAATGCTCACATGATTTATTGTTCACAATATTTAAATTCGATGAGATAATGCAATAAGTTTCACATATAACACACGTACAATTCGAATATCAATCCGTAGAGTTGAAACAGACTGTGACTTGATAAATTGCGCCTGAAGAGGCAGTCTTCACCTCAACCGTACGAGCTATGAACTCTGACTTCCGGCGGGACTGTCTTCGCAGGGTTATCGCGCAATCTGACATTATACATATAGTGGTCGGGTGTTTACTAACGTTTTCTATTGACCGATTGACGTCGTGTATGGTGGTTCGATGTTGACTGACGTCGTACGTATGGTGGTTCGATGTTGACTGACGTCGTACGTATGGTGGTTCGATGTTGACTGACGTCGTACGTACGGTGGTTCGAGGGTGCGATCGAACTTCCTTTTGACGAGTGAATTTGTATAAATATTGAAGGTCTACACCCGCCGCGGCCGGGGTCTTCGGCTGATGGGGCTCTGTGATTTTATTATTTGACAATAATGGGTGCCAATTGATCCTACGACCAATAATGAATTTCTTGCCGATTAACTGGTGACAATGTAGAGACGTCACAGGGGCGGTAAGATTGGAGGACCCGGGAGAAGAAATTGCAAAACAGCGAGGAGAGAAGTTCGAAGCATAGAATTACGTTATTACAAAGTTATTGACAAAGACTTACTTTTATTTTATTCCAATCGATCCTCCGTGCGGTAAAGACTCCAACGGTCAAGTGAATCGATCTGTATGAGACACTTCACCCCCCCCCCCCTGCGCCTCCCCCCCTTCCGCGCCCGACTACGGGCGGTCGATGTGCGATCGATATTTTGACGCATGCGGGTCTTCTTTCCCTCTCGTCTTCTTTTACTGGCGAGTCGAGTAAGCACCGCCTCTGGCTTTGTGATAATTCCACTCGTCGAAACCTTATGTTTAATTTGCCGGTTTTGATTGAGAATTTCTTCTTATCGGGCTCGAGGAGTTTAAATATAGGGCGCTGATGCCGAGGAATCGTTATTTTTTATTTTCCGGTGATCAGGTGGACTGACGTCGTCATATGTACGGTCATATATTCAGTATATTTACGATACTGGTCGGCATGGCGTAAATGTGCCCCACCATGTACAGGCGAGACGTAGAGGGAGCAAAAAAGTGGGGATTGTCCATACAATCGAGGTCCTTAAAATCGAGGTCCGAGTGTACATGGGAACGCACACACGACCGGACATTGCAGCCAGCATCTCGATCTTACTGGCTCGATCTTCGATCGAAGCTGACTGGATCGAAGCAAAAAGGGCCGTGCGATATCTGAAGGCTACAAAAAATCTACGATTAAAACTGGGAGGAAATACGAATGGACTCATAGTATACGCAGACGCAGAATGGGCGGAGGACATGACAAATCGTATGTTTCTATACATTCCAGGAGCGTGGTCAAGCTGTGAAGCAGAATACATCTATCTGGCCGAAGCTAATCGAGTACTACCATGAATACGGAGACTCCTAAAAGTCTTTCAGGAGACGGTGGTGGGGGCAACGAAGTTGTATGAGGATAACCAAAGCGCTATAAAAATGATTAAAAACAAATGGAAAAAGAAAATGGTCGACCTCCAACACTGCCCAACCGAAGAAATGATTGCTCACGAAGCCACTGCAACAAATGAAGCTGAAAAAACATCGAGAGGGCTGCCAATTAGTGGACAAACAAGATATCATGATATAATCGCTGCGGGAGGATGTTGGAATACAATGAATATCACAGAACCGCGCCACTCACCTTTTTTGTCACGTGTCTTTTGACAACACTTCTTCGCATGTACTTACACCTGCTTATTTTTTCTTGCTTGATGAAATTTTTTTTGCTCATAAAGCCTATTCTGATTTTCGACCATTAACTGCTGTGTTTCAATGTCTCTTCTCCGCTTTTATTTCCACCTGTATTTTATATAAATAAGAACAAGAATCATATTCTCGACGGAATGTATCAATTTGACTGTCCAAAAACAAAGTCGTTACATTCATTATGTTTCACTTTGATTTGATCACAGATACGTCTTTGGCAAAAAGCATATTCAGTAAATTTCGTCAGGTATAATGTTGTTAAAACTTTTTAATAATGATCGCCACGGAGATTCCGGTAATGATTTTTCACTTTGGCGATTGGCGGACTGCGATCAAATACGATCTAGTCAGTAAATAAGTCTTGTCCAACTTTCGTCGAAATTGTCCTACATCGAACGTAGGAGCGTAAAGTATGACAGGGATGTACGTAAAATCTGGAATAAAAAAGTTAGCCCATGGTCACTGCCGACTGTTAATATTCAATAGATTCCAGAGTTATTATATGCAATCTCGCTGAAGTGAATAATGGTTCTTGCCGTCACAAAATTTTCGATGGATATGGTTAAAATTTTACCGGCTACCAGTTTGCAAGGTACGTTACAACGGACTGTCATCAAAACAAGAAGCTTCTGAGCCACCGGTGACAGCCTGTACCATTGGTTGTTGTATCTGCACAGAAGAAGATATTTTATCGACGATCCTCTGCCAGCTCGTTGTTAATTTACTTACATACAATAACGAATATGAATACTGTGATCCATCAGAAGTTGAGACATGTTTGTCTCCACGTAGAGATGCATCGTATTAGCTATCAGAAAAGCTATAAATCTTGCATTTTTGAGAGGTTCGTTTGCTTTTTTAAGGATCTGAATTGAGTTGCTATTTTATTTGTCGATTTTAAAAATTGTTCATCATAATTCGCAGGTTTTACCTGATATCCTGTTATGCTAGTCATAAGCACGTTACATCCCACGAAAAAAAAGAAACTCCACGAGTAAGTCGCGTTAATGAGTTTCGTAAACCTAATCAAAGATGATTTAATCAGTTATTTGTTAATAACATTAAATTGTGATGCTAGATCCATTTTCCGAAGAAACTCACTCGATAGCGTCGTTGTGATGGTTGATGCAGGAAACTATATGGTCGAAATCCATGTGCTTCTTGATCGATGCATACGCGGTTTCTACTGTATCGGTTGGTTTTTCATTTTCGCCGGTTAGCTGTAATTTATTCCTGAAAATTTGTTACGCATTTTATTAAAATGAGATGGTGTAAAATGTCTAACGTGGTTAAACTCACCCCACTGCGCCGAACAATCCACAACCATGTTGCACGCAAACGATGAACATAGTGTTAATGGCGATTATAATAATCCCTCCAACAGTTACGCACACGACAATATGTGTACTAATGTAAAAATAATATTCCTGTTCGTCGAGATTATAGTAGTCAACGGGGATTGCAAATTCTCCGAGCTCGGAACCGTTTATCAGCAAAACGTCGATAATTTTTAGTATGACGGGTTGGGTCGTGAAGAGCATGCAGGTCGCAAGAACCATAACTGTACGCAACATTAATAAATTTATGTAACTTCTATTAACTTTTAGGCTGCCAGTGACTATACTTAAATTACCCGCATACATGTTCGTCGACTTCCTTCCCTGTTCAGCATACTCGTGAAAAATGTTAACTTCTTGGTCCCGACCCCACACTTGCCAATCCATACGGATGCGATTTAGCAACTTCAATATCTGCATGTATCGAATAGCTCTTCGTCAGTGATATTTAATTAGCTTGTTGTCGAGTCGATCACGATAGTCTAGTAATTTGCCAGGATGTAACTAACATTCTTCGTATTCCATATGGTAGAAACCAGCCTGACTATGAGGCCCACTTCGAAAAGAAATGGTGAAGCGCTTATGAGAAGAAATTCCCAATCGTCGTGATTTTTCACAACAGCTACTATCTGAGGTACGAGCAGGCTGCTACCGCCAACAAGTATAACAGCAAGGATTCCCGTTCTGACACAGGTACTCTGATACGGCCACTGTCCAATGATCATCAATAAAATTTTATTCATTCTATAATATGGATGCTGAAACAAATCCATCGTGACTCGAACCCTCAACAAATGTGACCGCTGGTCTCCACACAGCTCGGCACTCTACATGCTGACTTCCCCCAACCATTTCGTTGTTTCTCTCGCGTGACGAATTCTCATTTTATATTTACACCTCGATGGACGTTTAAATTGCTCCTATTACACGTCGACGTTGAGTGTCAGCGGCGCCTCATACTATGCTACGCATAAAAATATGTCTTAGTCACGAGCCATAGAAAACATTGCAAGGGCTGCGAGAAGCTCCGAGTTGCCGTAGATATTCTCCGGTTTAATAATCTTTTGTAGCAATCTATTGCAATGTACGCTAATTTAACGAAGGCCTGAAAAAGAGCCAGCTGTTGCCCTGTTCGACTCGGGCATGAAGTGGGGTACTTCGGTGTACGTCGCAGTGCGATCGATTGTATAAGTATATCTGTTACACTCAATAGTGCATCATTTTCACTAAGGTAATTTTAAGACCAAACTGTTATATTGTGTCGAATTTTGATGGAACTATCAAGAGGCGCGGTAGCGTCTGTACACCAAGTAATTTGCTTTTGCTCGTCGGATCAATCGTTTTGGAGAAAATAGGGAAGGCGATTTGTTACAGACTTAGTCTGTACCGCATGCCGTTAACTTACTTTTTGCCGATTTGTTACCGCTCGAGTATTTCACATGCCCTTTATCGGAAGCGCTGCAATCGCTTATTACGTTTACCAGGAGTTAGCACAATCGTAAGATTATTTTGACAGTTCGCCGAAGCATTCTAACCTCAGTGCACCTCAACATGAGTAACAAAACAAGCAGCGGTGGTAAGTGCTCTCTTTAGTCAAAACGTTCAGAAAATGTGCGTCTTTATGAAATAACTATTAAACAAAAAATATTTCTCAACGGTTGCATTAAATGTTAAATCGTCATTAATTGCGGCCCTATACATGGATATTATGCGGCAAGCCAATAATTTGATTACATTATTTTCTTTCCAGGAGACATCGACCCTGTGCAAGAAGAACTCGCGGGCAGAATTCGCGAAGTTGGAAATCACGCAATATGGAGCTTGTCGAGCTGCAAACCAGGCTTCGGAGTGGATCAACTGCGAGACAATATAACAGAGACGTACTGGCAGTCGGATGGCCAATTGCCGCATCTTGTCAATATTCAATTTAGGAAAAAAACCACTATCCGCGATATATGTATTTATACAGATTACAAACTCGACGAGAGTTACACTCCTAGCCGGTAATTGTTTATTGGTTGTTTTACTGATTTCTGCTTTTTTAAAATACCTATCGTCATAGGTGAGAGACGCTAGTTTTGCACATACGCTGTTATAAAATTTGCATATAGCTTACAACAGCGTTCTTATTACATTTTTAGGAATGTCCTTTGCTATTGTATTTTATTTATATCTGAGAATGGCATTTTTTTAAAAATTAATTTATGTGAAAAACTCTTTCCCTGTGAAGATTATGATTCGCCACTAATTTTCTGATCTCAATTTGATAATTGACTCTGTTTCACCTTTGTATGGTAAATAGCCCACTTTAATACGATTCAATGGGTAACTGCAACAGCTTAGTATGTTTAGGTTTTATAGACTACTCTCTATCAACCCTTTTGAGCAGACCAAATCCCGACTATGTTTGACTCCATTTTCCTTCAACTACAATTTTTTTCATGAAATGAAATATTTTCAAGGGTAAAACAGTCCCTTTTTTCCCCAACAAATCTTATCGACATTGATGATTCCATACCATTACTGTAGAAAAAAAAAAACAAATAAAACAAAAAAGAAACGAATTCTTACTGAATGGACGACGTAAAAACGCATGGTCGAAAAAAAACTTCGTGAAAATAGCTGTTTATAAAGATAGAAAGACAGAATTGGGTAACGCAGCATTTTTGTTTACTACACTTTTTGGAACGATCTTTTGAATTATCAATGAAAATTAAATATAAAAATCTTTTAATTTTAGCATAAGCATCAGAGCGGGAACGAATTTCAACGATCTCCAAGAAGTCGAAGTAATGGATTTAAACGAACCAAGCGGCTGGGTCGTCGTTCCAATTAAAGACATGAACGAAAGACCGATCAGGACGTTCATGATTCAGATCGCGGTAATAAGCAATCATCAGAACGGAAGGGATACGCACATGAGACAGATAAAGGTTCACAGTCCAGCACAGGATATGCTTGGGCCACCTGCTCCTCATGCCCCTGGACAATTTCTTACGAACGAGTTTCAACGATTCGCAACGATAAGATAAAATTCGTTGCGTATCTATGAAAGTTTTTAAAGTTTCAACGTACTTTGCGACTGATAATTATTTATGCAGCAGTATGATTATATTATATTGTAAAATATTTTATTTTTTACACGACTACTAATAAAGCAATCATTAAAATGTATCGAAGAATTATTAAATCCGATTTGTCAATAGTGTTTTCTGTATTCTTGATGGTAAAATTGCACAAATTTTAGCACCTTAAATAGATTATCCTTTGCACAATTATTGTAAGGTATATTTGTCCAGCAGGCAAAAGTATTACAAGAAATACTTGCGGTACGCTGTAGAGATATATTGCTCGGGCAATTTGGCTAAACCGTAGGTCAACGCGGTCTGCCTATGATATGATTTTCTCTCGGTATTGTTGTACCTTTACCAATTGCCAAACCTTACAATCCTCGTATTTACATGTTCCGTGTATACATCCGCACGCTTACGTGAATTGGAAGAAAAAAAAAATCATTGCGCACAATGACGAAGTAAACAGCCGTACCCAAGGCAGCTCTTTCATTCGAAAGTACCCGCAGTCATCGATCGGCGTTGCGAATGTTGATACATTGATCTACGATGATATCACGCTATTTATTCGTTACGGTATTCATATGTATTTTTAACGGCCGCTACTCGTTTTGCGCTAGACCCAGTTTGGAGACAATTCTCACATTAACGACGGATTTTTTCGAACAATTGAAGTTAAATTCCGGTAATTTTAGCTATATTTTTGCAATAACCAATTTTTTTGCTTAGCACCCGGCCATTCATTATATATAAAATTGTTGCCTGATAATATTGCAGAATCTCTACCAGCGACGCCCGAGTTATTCGCGTCGATTGACAATCAGCTCGTAGACTACGTAAAGAAAGTGAAAAATTCAACGAATTCATCGCGAGAAAAACGGCAATTGGATTTGGGCAAAGGTAATTTTTTACCTATAAAAAAGTATGTTGAAGTTATAAGGGACTTTTGTTATGCAAGGAAAAAATTATTCACACTTCTAAATAGTAGATTAGCAACGCGGCGTATAGAATCCGAGTTTTTGCAAAAAAAAAATATATATATATATATATATATATAAATGTATATACATTCACGATTACAAATTTATATGGAACAATATTCTTTAAACGTTGATATATTTTCTCATAATGCTTCTAAGTGGCCAGCAAAGTAAAAAGAAAGATATGAAAATCGTCTTGATTTACGTATGTACATTCAAGGCATATACAAAATATATTATCCATCTTCGTAAACAAAGATACGTATAAAATATATATATGGAGTGACGGATATGTGATGTGTATACAAATGTATTATTCAACATCAGGCCTGGATTCAATCGGATTTAGTAAAAGAGTTATCGGATGTGCGTAAATATTTGCATGAATATCATGACATGTACGGCATAAATCTTATATGATCAATCAGACAATGCAGTTTTCCCCTCAACTCCAAAGAGGTCTTTAAACACGTGTTTTGATCCATGCTCCGTCAAATATTTCAGTAGCTGTCCCATATCATTATGTTTGTCAGAACTAGGAAACGATATCTCTTGAAACCCGCAAAATTTTCTGAAGCTCTCTAAATTTCGGTCGCACAGTTCTTCATTCTCGACCAATTTAACAAGAATCTTGTGCCAGTTCATTACTTTTATCTGAAAGAAAGCAAAACTACAATTAATTTAACAGACTCAATTTCGAAAGTTTACCGAAGCAACGATTCATCATCAGTGAATGTGTCTGACATTTTGCTTCCTCATAGAGGAAAAAAAATGTTCGAGATTTTTTTATGAATCTTATTTTCTATGTATTCTTTCATAAGAAAAAAGAAAATTAATAGCTGTACCTTTTGCCACCAATATTCACAATCATCCATTGCTCCCTCGACACAAATTATCCCTGGTTTACCAGCGAGGCAAAATCCAGAAAGACAATTTTCCCTCGCCTCGTCCGCTATGTCTTTGCGTTTTAAATTACTATATATGTGATGGCTGTAAATCCAGTATCTAGCAAAATCTGCATCTTTTTGTTTGACTCGTTTCTTTTTAAACGAATTCTCCTTTTCCGCATTCTTCTTCGACTCTTTTAGATAGATCCCAAGATTATCTTGTATCCAATCGACGAGTGAATAAATGCAGGGTTCACCTATCTCTTGAATATCAACGAACTTCGTTAAAGCCTTGTTCAGCTGAGTCTGTTGGGTACGTCCTAGAAGAGAACTTCTTGCGTACACTTCTGGTCTTACTTCCGGATAATCCAGAGGCAAATTCACTTGAAGCTCTATACTTCCCTGCAAACATAGATTTTATTAGGGCTAAAGTAATTCTTGTTATAAAATCCAAATAGTTTTTCTCTAAAACTTACATTGTCTTGTGTTGTAAAAGAATCAAATTAAATTTTTTAAACTGCAAATAATTTGCAAATAAAATTTCTTTGATATCTCAACGATTTACCTTAACATTGCCGATTACCTTAGACATATATAAAAAAAAATTATCAACACAAAAGTCTCAGTCATAACGTGATCTCTCCTGAAGATTGCCCAAACACTCTACCATTTTTTTTTTTGTAATTTACTTTGTTCAACGAATAAAACTGATGTTAGATTTCAGAAAACATATGTGGGAGAAATTTAAAAAATTGCATTCAAAAAATATGAACGGCAAAAAAATATTCAAATGCATTTTCAAAAATCCAACTTTCTTTTTATATCTCAATGGTTTACCTTAAATTTAGATACACATAAAAAAAATTACCAAGACGAAAGTCTGATCATAACATAACCTCTCCTCAAGTTTAACATAATACTTTGAACACCTTTTTTTTACGATTTCCTTCGTACAATGAATAGAACTGATGTCAGGTTTGAGAAAAAGGAATGCGGAAGAGATTTGATAAATAACATTAAAAAATTATTAACGCCAAGACCTGATACGACTCGACCGACCTGCGATATGCAGGTATTCGATGATTTAACACAAAGGAGTTTGTCATCTGTGAAAATTACCTCGGGAATAACAATTTCGATGGAATACTCAAGCCTCTGCGGAAGGTCCTCACGAGTGCCGGAAATATATTCGTTTATGTCAGCGAGGTTGCCGTGGTCAACGATGGTTAATTCTTTCGGATAAACAGACTGCAATGCCTCGAGCTCGCAGACCTGAGCGTCCAGGTTTTCCCTCGTTTCTTTTGCAAGCGACATTGATAAAATGTGAACGAGACCCGAACGTAACATATGTTTCGGCGTAAACGTTTTGAAACTGGTTTCTGGCAATGGAAAAAATCCTAAATCTCACACTGGGGGCAGTTATGGTTCTTGTTATTTTCTTTTTGTATGGACCTTAGTTTGTTTTCTCTGGAAAACGAAAGCGTTTGGGGTACAATGTCGCTTGGACTTATCAACTACTTCTTTCCAAAACTTTCCGATGATATATGAACGTGTGATCGTAAATGCGTAGGAGAAATGTTGGACCCGCAACGGAGCACAAACTTGTACAGCTGGCCTTGACAGATAGCATCCTGTTTTGTTACTTCAAGTAGCAACAGATGGAAATGACGCAAGTGCGATCACTGCGCATAGCTATGACACATACATTATCGAGAGAGGGCGTGTGATAAGGGGCATTTTCACTGGCACACAAAGTGGTGCACAACCCTGTAGGTCTCGAGTCCGGTTAAGGGCATGTGATACATACGTATCGATGCTCCGATGGTAACAAATCGCTTTCCCTATTTTCTCTGTGATGGTTGGATGCTTCGACCAAAATCAAATTAAGTTTTTGTAGTCAATAGATATAAGTATGAAAACCTAATTTGCTTTTGCTCGTCGTATCAATCGTTTTGGAGAAAACAGGGAAGGCGATTCGTTACCGAATGAGTCTGTATCACATGTGAAACACTATGGAGTGCGAAAGGGATAGCGTTAGTGGCGCTCACAGCGGTGCGAGAGAGACACACTCGGAAAGGTGTTTCACATGCTCTTAATGTAGTCCTTGCGAATAATGTTTACTTCGCATAAATTTCAGAGAAATGAAAGGAAATTGTAAACACTTCTCGATGCATACGGCTCGAATTTGCTTTTCCCTCGGAAATTAGCCTTATAGACAAGCACCATGAAAAGTAGCAACATTGGTGCATTATTGTGCCAACTGCTCCCTTGAGAAAAGTTGATTACAGTTTTCATCACCGACCGCGATAATTCACTTCCCCTTAAGGTAATGAAAACTGTAATGAACTTTTCTCTCAAATATGGAAACTCCATATTTGAAAATTCGATTTGGGGGAAAACCGACCGATGTCAAAGAATCTTACCAGTATGAAAATGTCAGAAAATAATTAGAGAATTAATTAAGTATGCTGGAGTGTCGTTCGGTTGGCGCTAGCATATTTAAATGTTGCATACCACATAAAACCACGTAGAACCAACGGTTTATTTTCTTCCCGATTAATTCTTTACAGAGGTCGGAATATTAAATGGATTCGAAAAAGTACCCAGCCTCAATTTACCAAATGCCATCGACGTTACGTTTTTCGTACATCGTCACCGAACTGATCTACTATGGTACGCCGCCGCTCTGAATCCTTCGGGCATTTCTTTGATGCAATATCAAGTAAGAATAACGTTCAGTAAAAGTTATTTTTTGTGCGTATGTGATATCGTATACAGTGGAGTTTCACATTTTTCTTGATGCGGGAAATAGATAAACTTTGTGCAGGGCCAATCACGTTCGTGAACCTGTCCTTCTCCCCACCACTTTGTAAAGAAATTGCAATGAATCACTGAAATCATCATATATATAAAATTGTGCTTATATACTAACTGTTAGACAATATTGTAAATAATAAATTATATAGAAATAGCAATTTGTTGTGACTCGAGCGCGTTGCGCCCGAGCACAACACCGCACCGCACTGCAGAATTTACAAACTGGACATTTAGATTTCCAGAGATTTACCGGAAATACATAACTTCCGTGAAAATCTCATTTTTCGACTGGAAGTAACGTCGTACCGAAAATACATCACTTCCGGTTTGAAAATCTCATGTTTCAAACGGAAGTGACGTCACGTTGCAAGTACGTCGCTTCCGGTCGAAAGAGCAGAAAAGAGCGCCATGAAACGAGCTTAAGGCAGTATCTTTATAATAAAAATGACTGTACGACAGCTGTATGCAAGTACATAATTGCTTATTTTTCCAGGGTCATTCCTTCAGCCGAGTTGGCTCTTATCCCGATTTGTACAACGGGACTCGTATCATTTCGCACAGTTGCGAATCCGCTATACTTCTCGTCGTCCAGACATCAATCGGCGAGGCTATCGTTATCCGTTTGTCTCATGAAAATTCGAAGTATACTCTACACAAAGTGCAAACGCTGAGTGTCCCAGCCGCCAGTCATGCAACTCTGTGGCAGGGAATGAAGCAGATTTACTTCGCCGTCGCTTCTCAAAAAAATTTCACGGTCTTCAATTGGCTCGGCGAGCATTTCGATCGAATTCAAAACAACAATCTCGATGCGAAGAGGCTTATACCCTTCCAGACCGGTGGCTCGATGCACTTGATCGCAACGAACGGACGTCGAACTTCCATTCTCAAATTTCTTCTGCGCTCGAGAAAATTTGTCGTGGTGCAGAAACTCGTGGGCGCGAAAGACGCGACCGCTTTTCATCTAACGAAGGGCCATATGGGTGAACATTTCATCGCGTTAGCCGGTCAAAGTTCCACCGTTATATACAAACAGTCAAAACATCGATTCGTACCGTTTCAAGAAGTCTCGGGTGCGGAAGTAATTCGCTCGTTCACCAACGAGGCGGCGATTTTGCTCATTTTAATGAAAAAAGAAGAAATAACAATTTATCAGTATGACGGATGGAAATTCGCCGCGTCGAGCGTTCGAGCAGTTGGAGTTTTTGATGTCGTTCCTCTGACGTTTCAAGGCGATGAACTTTTGGCCCTGAAATTGAGAGATCCACGATTCGAAGATATTTTTAGAACCGATCGAACCAGCCCCGTTGCATCAACGAACCGAACCATCGCACCGTCGAGACAAATTTCCGGTCATGCATCCGAACAATCCAAAGATTGGGCAAGCAAATTTTGGCAAGTGGATAATTTTGGGGAAAACGAGAGCTCGTGGAGTTTTCAAAGGGTAAAATGGAGCCGAAGAAAAACCTGGGCGAGTTTGCGAGAGGAAACGAAAATTTGGTGTCTGTCGTCGTTGGACAAAACGCTAAGGGTCGCCGCCACGGTTCCGAAAATCGAAGGCCCCGTTAGAATCGGACGAGGATTCATTAAAAATCTTCGAGCTCGCGAAGTAAGGAAACTCCTTTTATGGGCAGATGGAGAATAGTATATTATGCCACAAGGGAGGAAAGTGCGTCTTTTCACCGAGTGTTAAGTTTGATGTCTGAGCGAAGCGATGGCGGAAATTCACGAGGTGAAAAGGCACTTTCTCCCAAGTGACACAGGGGAGATCGGGGCAAAATGGAACAGCGGGGCAAAACGGGATGTTGAGAAAAAACGGAATTTTCCAAAAACCTTTGGATGGTAGCAATATTGGTACGTAGGGCAAAACGGGTTTGGAGATCCGGATGTATCGCTGAGACAAATGGGGCATCCAAAAATTATTGGAAAAATTGAGTTTTGCCCTCATTGTCCTGTTTTGCCCCACTGTGCCACTTTCTATGCGCAACTTTCTATGTCACAATCTTTAGGTGTGGAGCGAGGGTCAGGAATATACCCGGGTTTTTCTTTGCAACTTTTTCGTAATTAAACATTTTTTAAAATATTTTTTTTGGCAATTTCTAAGATTTATTTCCTTCCGCTAAATTACTTTTTTGCTCGCTACATCACTTTTGGGCCCGCTAAATGCCTTTTCTTCCGGCTCGTCAAGGATGGGCCACTTTCCATCTCCATTGCACGCATGAAGTAGAGCCTTTTTAGCGTAGTCGGGAAAAAACGTTATTTTTAATGCAAATGCTAAATAGTTTCGATAACTTTTAGGTGAATGGTCAGAGTGCAGAAAAATTTGGGAAGCTCACCGATCGATGGAACACGATTATCGATGAAACGGGACGACAGCAAAGAGCGGTAAAAAATTATGTTACGAGATCAAATCCGACCTTCGAAAATCTGCGAGCCGGTACCGTTCGCGTCAACTGCACGACCATGTGCCGTGCAACGAGAACCGAGACTGCAGTGAAGAACGAATTCCTGAAACGTCTTCGAAGGATCGACAACGTCAAGCAGGATCTTGAATTCCGAAATATGAGGGTTTCCGTCGCGAAGAATCTTCAGTGTCCAATTCCGGCACTGGAATTTCGCGATGCTACGGTCAGTGGTCTTGTTAATGGAATTCGGTTTCCAGAATTCGTGGAAGATGTCCTGAAGGTCACGGGTGATCAGGAATTGACTGGTAATCTCACATTTCTTTTCAGTGATCAATATTAAAAAATCTCAAAAACTTTGAGTATGACATAATATTACAGTATACTATATAATACAATATAATGATAAAGAGTGATACAGTGTAAAAAATAATTAAATTATGTATGGGCATCCGGAAAAAAATTATTATTCATAATAATTTTTTTTCAGGTTCCTTTGCATTAAATTGCGTTAACATCGTAACATTGGATTTGTCGTATGATTACTCATATTCTATGTTTCTTCGACTGTACACTGAAAAAAAAAATCGTTTGCGGGCTGTCGAAGAAAAAAATGTTTGTTTTAATTCTACTTTCAATACTTACAATTCCTTATGATATTGAATACAACGACGGCAAGACTGTCAAGGTTATCGTTTCAATCTGGTATGAAATTATTCGAATTGAAAGTAGAATTGAATAAATTTTTTTTTTTCTTTGGCAGCCCACAAACAATTTGTACTTGAGTCAATGACATTTTTTTCAATTTATTTCGTATCTTTTTTACCTGAAATTTTAGGTTCTCACACGTTCGCGGAGTTACGAGTAGCAAATGCAAAAATTAGTCTGGATGTGGCCTCCAATTTCACGCGTCAGGACATACAGACCAAAACCGTAAAAATTAATGAACTGAACATCAACTCGGGTTCATTATTGCTTCCATTAAATGGCAATGTCTCAGTTATGAGTGGTTCGCTTACCGTTCGCAAGGCAAAGATCAATGGCCTTATCGACATACAGCGAGGAAAAATCACGGGAAAGGGTGCGGACTTTTTGTCACCGATGGTCTACATTACTGAACCTCTGGAATTTTCCGGTAACTTCTCACTCCGGAATGTTAAAATTGTCGAGAGTCTCGAAGTCAAGGACCTTACCAGACCCGTTGGGAAAACCTTTAAAAAGATAGCTTCGAACGCTCTACCGTTAAGCTCAAGTCACGTCCCGATCCACTTCAAGTTTCGGAATGATAAAGTGGTGAGTGTTAATGTTTCAACCAAATATCCGTGGAAGCAGAAAAACAAACATAATCCATTATTCTTCAAAATACGAAAGGCCGTTAACAAAAAAGCCAATCGCCAAATACTAAAATTGATTTGAAAATTCATCGTGAACCCAATTATATTCGTTATCATTGCTGTCGGTTATCATTGTCACGATACTTTCATTGATGTTTCATAGTCGTGGAAAAATATGACTTTGCGCAACTTCCCTTACAAGTGGTTGACCAAAAAACACTGCGGGCACGTGATAATTACCGGAACCAAACAGGCGACCACGCCGCGCCTAGTTCTAGGAAAATCGGCGTACTCAAATCTGCCGACACCAAGGTATATTGCAAAAAAAAAAAAACTGCTTTATCTACAAAAAAATAAATGTTTGTTCATTCGAGGATAAATTTTTTGTTTGCAGATTGCCATTGCGATTATGCGCCAGATCTATTGTCACCGAGGGTATTTGGCAATCGAATTTGGTGATAGACCAAGGAAGTGCGAAATCCGTTAAAAGCATTAATGTTTTCGATGAGTCTGAACTGAGCAAAGTGTTTTTGGAGTCTGCAACATCTCTGAGCGAAGTGCGGTGGTCTTTGAAGAACTTGACTGGTCGGATTACGGTGAAGAATGCGAATATCGGGAAAATAGTGGGCATGGACTACGAAGGTAGGCCTCCAGCAATTAACAAAACATTGTCAACGTTGAAATTGCAAATGGCTTCATGGCAATTTTTCTCGTTATTTTTATATCGGGTCTTTGTATTTAAAAAAAATGTTTTCTTGGCGAGAATTGTAAAATCGTAAATCATTTACAGGACTAAACAAATCCATTGCGAGATGGCTCGAACCCGGGCGGCTCAAGGGTCCGATCAATGTTAAGAATTTAAAGGTCAACAATGTAATTGCACCAGTCGGTTTTAAGATGTCGTTACCACCGGAAGTCGGAAATGTCAAGTCGACGGAAAACATTTTCGTTGGAAAATGGAATGGCGTCGATTTTAATCAATTTCTCGATAACGTTGTGAGAATAGAGGACACGATTTCCTTGACCAACGTAACTTTCGGTAGGAAGTAATCTCTGTTTAAATGACAATCAGATTCCGCTTTCGAATTTGAATGTACTTAACGGTATGTTTTTTTTCGCAGCTGGAGGCCTTGTGGCCACCGAGATATTCGCATCGGAAACTTCTTTCAGTCTTCAGGAAAAAGTAACTCTCGGTTATTTGGGTTCGAAGGAAATTATTGGAACACTCGCGTCGGAAGCGATGATCGTACCACATGTTTTACAATTTCCCTCGTCTAACACTCCGGTTAATATCGTTACGAACGGTGAGTTATATTTCCTATCGTTGCGAACCCGATAAATATTATGATTTGACGAAAAATGGTTTGGAAAGCTTTCTCCATCAAGAAACCAAAATCAGTTAACTTACTTTCTCATGTAGTGAAAAAAATTAGAAAACAATGTGTAAACTCGGTTTGCATTCTTTTTAATCGGTATGAAGCATCCGATCTAATCAATTTTATTGCATTAAGACGTTGTATGAACTTTTTTGCAGGGTCTGTCAGATTCATCAGTGAACCGAGTATCGTAAACGTGAATGGCAAAAACTTGGGTCGGTTGTACGACAAAATTTGGATGGCCGATAGAGCGACTACTATTTCCGCGGAATTTATAGAATTCAAAACAGTTTCCTTCCAAAACGACCTCACGATCTTGGTAAGCTAATAATTAAATTTGATTATCAAAGCTGGACGACCTAAGAATTGTACATGGATAATTTTCAATATTATTTCAGAAATCCTTCGACACGCCGGGCCTCGGACCGTGGGATGGCATTGAAAATCGTCTTCTGAGTAAAACAAGGTCCCAAACGATAAACGTCAGTGCTTCTTTTAGCTCCATCGAAGCACCAAATGTATTCGGCGCAGCGAAATCTCATCTCCGGTCAAACGTCTCGTATCTGAACGATTTGGAGTTTAATTCGTTGAAAAAAAACAATACCCAAGTGATAAAAAACAATTGGAAATTCGAAGAGTTGATCATCACAGGTGATCGAACGAATCTGCAAAAAAAATTAGCCAAACAATTATTTACAAAAATTAAATGAATAATATTAATTTGTTGCTTTCGCGGTTCTCAATTTCAGGAAATGCGAATCTTCGCGGTAGAATAAATAAGTTGAATCTCGCAACCGATATCGTGAGATACGACGTGGGAAGAAACGTGATAACCGGTAAGAAAATCGTCCGTGGTGTAATTGCACGGAACATCCTCGGAGTTGCTCGGAATGGCCTTAAATTTGACGAATTTGCACGCAATGCATTGAGGATGAACAACGGGAATCGAACGATCGTCATCAAAGGATGGAAGTCTTTCAAAACTGTCCAATTGCCGTATACGAGGTATAATACACGATCCCCGGACGTAATTAAAACGTACTTCAAACGGGGTTTGCGGGTTTTTATTTCTTCCAAAATTTTCCAATTTTTCGCAACATTAATAATTGAAATTACCACAATAAATGAGTTAAGATAAGTGAAAATGACGATGTGCTTTGAATATGTGCAGGGTGGACGGTACAATAATGGGCTCGAGGATAGAAAATTCACTTCTGAAGTCATCAACGCAGACTCTTAGAGGATCAAAAGTTTTCCAAGGAACGCTAAGAACGCCGGAGATAATAACGAACGGAACCGTCAACAACATGAACCTGAAGTATTTCATCGCCTATCAACTGAAGAAACGAGCTAATTCGCAGATAATTAAGACACCGATAATTTTGTCGAATAATTTGACGATCATGGGTAACGTGACAATCGATGGATTGTACCAGGGTGTTGAGTTGAGGAATTTTAAGAGCTCCACTGACAGCCTCGAATCCGTGGTCAATAAGACGTCTGAATTGTTGAACTTTGCCGAAGGAATCGACGTTGCACTTGAAAGTAAGTTTAATTTGGAAAAACATGTTTTGTAAAATTACTTCCAATTCATAAAATTTGTGTACATATACACGATATAAACAGTATATGTAGTATGCATATATGTATATATGTATCTTCATATGTGCAGATTATATAAATGAAGAATATGTACTTCATTTATATATTACAACTTCTGCGTGAGAAAAATGTTAGACAAACTTATATCAATAGGATTTCGCTCTCCATAAAATATGTGTGGCATATATCGTCAATACGGCCAGTTATTCCCGAGAATCGATCATGAATGATGTCACCGCTTTTATTATAAACAGATCGCGCGGTTTACTGGGACAAGTTGGAGCTTCTGGAGCGAAACTCAACGCCCTTGATCACCAATCCCGTCAAAAACGAACTGATGCAGTTGGATGGTCTGGGACGCTGCAGAATCGATGTATCATCTTTATACTGCGATGACCAGAGGGTCGTCAATTTTCTTTCGAACGTTTCGAACGGAACTAGTCTTCTCCAAGCGCGAGTCGTCACACTGGCAGGAATCTCGCTCGCTGCATATATAACATCCGATCCGGAAGGGGGGGTTTTCATCTTACGATTCGATCGCCATGAAAATCGCTTCCGTCAGGTGACCGGTAAGTTTTTTTTGCGTCTACGATCAATTTTAGTTTAATAACAATCGTCAAGTAAATCTATTACGTTTTCCCATGATTTAATCGGTTGTTCGATTAGTTTAAACGATGTTTTAATTATCGCGCGTTTTCATATACCTTATAATCAATCGAAGCAAACAAAAAACAGTATCATTTTGAGATTTATTTAGTATTGGTCAACAAAAGGATAAAAATTTAGTTTAACGAGCAACCACCTACAAGACGATTTTTTTGTCAACTAGCATTGCGTGTACCCGGAATAGTGGCAGGATCGTTTACAACGACGATGGAATGTCTGTGGATCAGTCTGCGTCTGCGCGATCACATAATGATTCTTCGGTACGAGCTGTGGGCTCGTGACTTTCAAGAATGGATCATACCGGGCTCCGGAGGCTTCTTGATGAGCTCGACCCCCACCGAAGAACTCCTCATACTGCGATCCGATGGAGTCTGGAAATTAGGGGGTCTCGCCGGGCCTCGACATGTCTTCCGAGCTACTCTTAACGGTCAAATCGACACCTTTTCATTCGGGCCCGATTATTATGTGCAGTTAACCGATAGGAACGTCACTACCCTCCTGAAGACGAGGTATATCGGTAATTAAACGAATATTTACCTTCACGAAGCTCTATTTTTATTTTCAAAATGTCAGCTGTAATATAATGATGTACAATTATAAAATCAGTTACGAAAGTGCCAGATGATTTTTGGGTAATCGCGTTCGTTTACATTTATTTTTTTGTATATTTGTTACTTATACAATTATTGGCCCCATCTGTAGATTTATAAAATCTGCGTGTTAATGTTGGAATGTATAGTCATCATCGGTACTCGAATATTGTTATGAGCTTCATCTGCTTGGCCTTTGAAAGGCATGTATCGCGTGGTCGTTGTTAATGTAAGTGCTGAAGAATTGTGTCGTTTGATCTTTCGTTATCCCGAACGATATTAATGTCCGTTAAATGTTTTCCATCGGAACTTTCAATGGCGCACAAGTGAGTTTATAGATTTTAGAGATGATCGCATCTCGATAATTGGAGACGTAATCTGTATATATGTATTCCATTGTAAAATTACACAGATTCGCATCGGTCTGGACAATTTAATCATGTATTTGTTCGATATATTACAAAATTTGGTGTACAAATATATATATAACGAAAAAGATATAAATTATAATAAAATATTTAAAAAACATAAACTATAGATCGTATTCTGTTATGGCCCAGATATCCTGCATTTTTTTGACTGCATATGATCGCTTCAAGAATGACGATGAGCAAAGATGAGCAAAGATGAGCATTGAGGTAACGCACAGTGCCTTACCTCAATATGCCCATAAAACCACTTTTTATCTTGTACGGGTGGCATAAGTGAAACTTATATGTATAACCACTTTGTGCCAAGTCTGTGGTCTGGCCTCCCAGGGGCACGCGTCGTAAATCTTTCTTCAGAGATAGCTAGTTGGACCCCAGGCAATGAAACTCAGTGTGCCCCTATCCGCAGATGTGTTCGAGGAGCAAACACAAGTGGTTTTCAATGGCACGCTTGCGAATGGCGAGTTCATGCCTGGCTTATGGAGTCGCCGGTCAGTATCTCATGGTTCGAATGTGCATGAGATGCGTTACGGAAAGTCCGGATGAAGCCAATTGTTCTAATGCCATCCTGATGCCTAAATCACGTGTCCTCTTCCCCGCGGGGAACTGCTTGGCAGCCGATTTGTGCATGGATCGGTGCACCTCTATTGAGGTCGGCCTCTGCGGGGCATAATATAGCGCAGGAACAGTGGACAGCATGTTCGTTGCGTTTGCTCTTAATGGGCGGACACCCTGGGGTCGAGTATAAGATGAAGGTCTCGTGCCTGATTCTTTGTACATTATCTGACCGTTGAGCTAGAGGCGCTTTCTTCTAGGACTTTGGTGTTTCTGCACTTTACCGAAGTGTACAAATACCCGAGGATCAGTAGAATATGGTCGTCTGTACGGGCACGGGTTTCCCGTACACTGAGAAAAATAATTGGTAGAATTAAGCTAACAAAACA